>PYSP01000087.1:90183-124615 GCA_003049395.1 Pseudohalonectria lignicola | reverse complement strand
CCCTCAATCTGGCTTCCCCTCTCACCTATTCTCAGGTCGATGAATGAACCCGCTCGCGTCCTTTATATTCAGTCCACTTTACCCATGACCCTAATCCTTACGGAATTTGACACGCGCTTACTGGAATGACTTGGCAGAATGAAACGCCAGGATTTTCACTGGGCACCGAAGCCGGTGGCCACCTTCCTCTGGATACATCAATCAGACTAGCGATTTGCTATTATTGCGGGATTGGTCCTGGAAGCAGGGACAACCCCTTGATTAAGTGCACCAGGTGCAAATCTGCACAACATTTTTCGTGCCATTTACCAGTACCCCCAGCTGAGACCTCGTGAGTAACTCACCCACCTGAAAGAAACATTCCTGAATAGCCTGGGCTATGCTCAACTAGGACCCTAGAAACTAGTCACTTTGATTTCGTCTTATCATCCTATCAGTTTCATCCTTGAAAGGTTCCCTAAATGAATGTTCGGCATGGATCCAAACTCTAACGCAGCCATCGCATAGTGACTGGATCTGTCGGCGGTGCGCGCCACCGAAAGCAGCCACGATGTCTTTGTCGTCTTCTGCACAGTCCATAAAGCTCCATTGTGTTTACGCTGGCTGCAAATCCCAACCAGAATCCGGCAGCTTGCCATTATGCAGCGAACACATATTCAAGATGACTGGAAAGTCAAAGGGCTCGGCCGCGTCTGCCGCCCAACCAGGGCAAACAAAACAACCAGGGCAACCCGCACAGCCAGCGCAACTAGTGCAACCACAAGCGCCACCAGCCAAGAAAGCATCCCCATTACGGACCCCGGGCGCACGATTGGAGCTAGACCCCGGCCCAGGAGTCACCACCAGCGTACTGCCCAAGACCACCATGAGGAAAACAGCCGGCCCACCCCGAGACCGTCCGACAAAGACAGCTGTCAATCCACCTCCGGACTCGCGACGCTCGGCTGAGAAGAGCGATGCCCACGTGCCATCTCGAGACCCAGAGGATGCGGGACTACCAGTCAGTTGGCCTGATAGAAAGCGGCGCCGACTCGACGGCGACGCTGAGTCTGGATCGGCAGCTAGCCCGGGCCGCGATCAGGAGCCACGTCGAACGGGGACTATCCTTGACGGCGGCTCCAACACGGGCCATGATGGTAACAGCTATGACGCTACAGACGCCTCGTCCACGGGTGGGCATGGCTTCTCCCGATCGCAGTGGTCGAAGGGTTACCAAGCCGCGGGTCTATCACGACCTGGAGATCAGGCCGCGGGGCTTGACCCGGAGCCGACGGGCGAGTCGACGACAGGGAGGAAATCTCTCGAAGATCTGCCTTCAGCTTCCTTCTATGGTACTCGGGCCAAGACACCAACTGTGGGAGGCTCAGGCAGCGGCACCGGAACCACGGATCAAGCTCCTCAGCCGGCCGGAAGCGTGGAAAAGGGCAATGCCACAGCGAAGCAAGGACAAACCGCGTCGTACAACCCGTCTGTTCAGAACTGGTTTCTTACGTCGATGACACATCGGTACCCAAAGCTTCAGTCCCCGTCGATAGGATCAAGAGAGTCGTCAGGTATCGGCAAAGCCGGCCAGTCGGAAGAGTCTGCTGTGCTGAGCATGCCTATGCCGCTCCCTTCCCGACAGGACCCGAACGACGGCCGACACGTGCAGGCCCAGGCCCCACCGCTCAAGCAACGCAGCAACCCTCTTGGAGACGACACCGCACCTTCCACCCTAGAGGGGTTCATATACACCCAGCAGTCTAGCAGGCTACCTGCACCCCCCGGAGTCATACGGCCACTCAGGCCAACGGCCCGACCACCCCGACCACCCCGGGACGAGCCCCTCTTCGCTGCCCACGTCGACCCCCGGGTCCACTGGTGCCGCCCACGCTCGGAGGCCTGGCATGAAGCGAAGCAGAAGGAGATCAAGGAGCGGGGTGGGCGCAAGGCGAACTTCGGCGCCGCCGTGTTCCGCATGGCGGCCCAGAGGCGTGCCGAGAGGCTCGCTGACGCGCAGCGCGGCGCCGGCGGCAGCAGCAACACAAGTAAGAATAGCGGCCCCAACAAGCGCTCGTCCAATAACCCCTCGACGAAAGACACAACCGCCAAAGATGGGGTCTCTGTAGTGGTGAACCTCGAGTTCCCGTCGGGTGATGAAGGCAGCGCCAACCCGAACACGGAGGCGCTGGCGCGTATACGGAAGAACCTAGACCTTCTCGACCAGGAGATCTGGAAAAGCAACAAGGAGTACGCTCGGAGAGAGGCGAAGGCGGAACAGGAGAGGCTGCAACGGGAGGAGGTGGAACGGGAGAAGGTGCTGCGGGCACAGCGGGGCAAGACCGGGGCAGCTGGTAGCGGTAGCAGTAACAGGAATTCATCGTCCCGGTATCGATGATATACCACAAACCTTTTTTCCGTTTTGTTTTCGGAAGCCTACCTAACGTACTTCCCGGAGATTCGAGAAGATTATCGTAGCGTATATGTTACCAAATGAGACAACTCGGGCAGCACCTCTTATAGTAGCCTCCTCCAGGATTACTGGAATGGCAATTACATACGCGTTGAGCTTTTGCTAGACCCATACTTCTCCATGAGGAACCTCTGCGTCGTCCAGGGACTCGGATGAAAGTCGTGATGCTGCATTGTTCGCATCAACCGCAAGGGAGCCTGATGAAAACTTGGATCAGCAACCTTCATGTTAAACGGTGAAGATTTGATCGTCTATAGGATCATGCCAATTCTCAAACGAAGGCGTTTCGATGATTTCAAAACATAGGGTTTGTTCCGAGAGCACCGTATACGCAATCTCATCGCTTTCCTAGGCAAGGTAGCACCGATAATTTAGATTTTGAAAGCCGAGCGTTGTGTCCCAAAGGGTCTAAAGGCCTTAAATGAATTTATTTCAACCGTACGTTGAATGGGTGTCCCAGTAGAAAAGAAAATAATAAGGCACGATGGCTTTTCGGAAGTACAGGATTGGTCTGGAAAATCGGTGTGATTCTCGCGGCCGAGAATGCAAAGGCATGTAAAAGCTTCAGCGGATGTATTATAGTCGCAGCATCGCCAAATATCAGATTCTGACTCAACAACTCGGTGTTGGCGGTCAAAATTGCGAGTGTAATTCGTATCTGGCTCAGTGTTGATAGGTCCCGGGGAGAGGATCCTTGGACAACTCTTACAGTTCCTCTTCCCTGTCAGCTTGTACGTGCTGTGCCACCAAGGCTTGTCTGTTGTCCACTTCTTGTAGGACCACCCGCTACACACTCCATTTTGGGCGTTATCAAAGAGAGCCAGAGGAGATCAGAAATGAACTGGAAAAACAGGTAGCCATGAGCGTATCAAAGAGTGAACTGGACCCTTTTCCACAGAAGCATAACCCTATGGCTGGTAGCGGTTATTGATTGAAAAAAAAGGATCCCGTTACAAAGTGTGATCGGCCATCAACTACCTACCTACCTAAGGTAGGCATGAATCCCGCCCTGAAGCCCATCATAACTTCGATGAAACTACCGCTGGGCTGGGGGTATCAGTCCTAGGGCTACCGGAGGTGGTAGAAATATAAGCGCATATGCTCACCCAGTTACCATATGGCAAATTTAGTGAGGCAATCGCATTCTCGAGCTGCATCCCGTTTCTCAATGCTGCTTGCCCGAGCATCACCAGTCGCCACCAGCGTGCCCGGTCACGAGAGAGTGACCCCCACATGCCATCATCCCTTTACGGACTTGGACCGCTGAAGAAGAACCAAAGGCCAACATTCTTCTCCCGAAGCGACTTGTAAAATAAATAAATGATACAGGGAAATGAGGCCACAATTATACGCACGCGGTTCTTTCCATTTATAAGTTATTTAAAGCCAGGTACTCTCGTTTATTTCCGTGTATCCTGTCGCAGTATCCGTATATGCAATTCATTCCAGAAAGCCGAGCGGCAAGAAGAACGGAGAATGCCCAAGCGACCATGAACAAAAGGGGAGGGTAAATGAGGGTTGAAGACCCCAGGTATATACAAAACATTTGAAACCAAAGAAGAAGAAAAAAGAACCAACCCCCTAAGCACCATCCCCTCCACACCTTTCCTCTTCACTCACCTACCTCCTCTTAGACAGCAAATTCAGCGCGCTCCCCGCAAGGATGAACCCAGCCTGATCCTCACTGACGGTATGCCTCGTCCCGATCTCCACCACCCTGCCGCTGCCCGCATCCCCGCCGCCCCCGCCCCGCTTCGTCACCCTCAGGACGACATCCCCCACCCTCCCGCCGCTCCTCAGCATCGCGTGCAGGCCCACAGTCTCGACCTCGTCCCCGGCGTCGAGCAGGTCGTAGTCGGACTCGTCCGCCAGCGTCAGCGGCACGACCCCCTGCTTCTTCAGGTTCGCCTCGTGGATGCGCGCGAACGACTTGGCCACGACGACGCGCGCGCCCAGCCACCGCGGCTGCAGGGCCGCGTGCTCCCGCGCGGACCCCTCGCCGTAGTTGTGCTCCGCCACCACGAGCCAGGGGATCGCCGCCTCCCTCCACCGGAGGGCCAGCTCTGGGATCGTGTGCCTGGACCCGTCTAGGTCGTAGGCGGCGTTGACCTCGCCCGTGGCCGCGTTGACGGCCGTGTTGAGCGTGTTGGTGCTGATGTTGGGCAGGTGGCCCTTGTACTTGAGCCAGGGCCCGGCAGCAGAGATGGTGTCGGTCGTGCACTTGCCCGCGACCTTGACCAGGACCCGGAGGCCCTTGAGGTCCGAGTCCGGGAACGGCGGGAACGGCTCCAGCAGGGCGAGGCGCTCCGACGTCGGCAAGATGGCCACCTCGACCGAGGGGTCCGGCTCGGAGCGCTGCGGGAGGAGCTCCGCCACGCCCGGCTCGAACGGCGTCGCGGGACCCTCGAGGCCCCTGGGCACGGGGAAGCGGAAGTCCCCGCCCGAGGGGGTCCTGATCGAGTCGGTCATTGGGTTGAAGGTTGTGGACCCGGCGAAGGCCATGGCGGTCACGATCTCGGGCGAGGCGAGGAAGTTCATGGTCCCCGGGTTGCCGTCGTTCCTCCCCTTGAAGTTCCGGTTGTAGGAGGTCAGGATGGCGTTGGGGGTCCCCTTGGCCACGTTGTCGTGCCTCTTCCACTGCCCTATGCAGGGGCCGCATGCGTTCGAGAGCACGATGCCGCCGGCCTCGGTGAAGGTCTGGAGGGTACCGTCCCTCTCCAGGGTCGACCGGATCTGCTCGCTCCCCGGGGTGATGTAGAAGTCGGCCGCGGGCTTGAGCCCTGCCTCGCCCGCGGCCTTGAGCATGCTCTCGACCCGGGTCATGTCCTCATACGAGCTGTTGGTGCAGCTGCCGATCAGGCCCGCCGCGAGGCTCTCAGGCCATTGTTGCTCCTTGACCGTCTCCTTGAACTTGGAGAGAGGGGTCGAGAGGTCCGGGGTGAAGGGCCCGTTGATGTGCGGCTCAAGCTCCGAGAGATTGATGTTGATCTGCTCGTCGTATTGGGCACCCTCGTCCGCCCTGAACTTGAAGTAGGCGTCCTCGGATGAGCCGACTCCAGGGAACGACTCCAGCATCGAGACGGCGGCCGCGGCTGCTGGCCTCCTAGTCGCCTCAAGATAGCGTGCTGAGGCCGCGGTGTAGGGGAAGATCGACGTCGTCGCGCCGACCTCGGCGCCCATATTGCAACATGTAGCCATCCCGGTGGCGCTCAGAGTCTCGATCCCCGGCCCAGAGTACTCGATTATGAAGCCAGTGCCTCCCCTGACCGTCAAGAGCCCGGCCAGATGCAGAATGATGTCCTTGGGTGACACCCAGTCGTTCAGCCTGCCCGTGAGGTTGACGTTGAGCATCTTGGGCGCCTTCAGCTCCCAGGGTGCCCCGACGAGCGCTTCAACCGCATCGGCACCTCCCACGCCGATTGTGATGGTGCAGAGGCCGCCCGCGTTCGGGCTGTGGCTATCTGTGCCCAGCATCATGAAGCCCGGGACGGCGTAATTCTCCAGCACGGTCTGGTGGATGATGCCGGCGCCTGGGGGCCAGAAGTCGATCCCGTATTTCTTCCCAGCAGACTCGAGGAAGTCGAAGACCTCGCGGTTCATCTTGATGCCGGACGAGAGGTCCTCGCTCGCGCCCTTCTCGCCAACGATCAGGTGGTCGCAATGGATGCTCGCCGGGATGGCTGTCTGCGGCAGGTTGCAGGACATGAACTGCAGGAGCGCCATCTGGGCCGAGGCGTCCTGCATATTGACCCGGTCCGGGTTGAGCTTGAGGTTGGCCTTGCCCCTAATGTCGGTTCCATTGTTGGTGTTGGTCAGGAGCGAGTCCTCCACGTTGTCGAGGTGGCTGTAGAGTATCTTCTCGGCCAGGGTGAGACGCTGCTTGCCGAGCACCTTGCGGACGAGGGTGTAGTTTGTGTAAAGTTTCTGGTACGTTGGCGGCGGAGGGCCTGTCGAAAGCAACCGTCGACCTCGACCGGAACACGATCGGAGCGGCTGGTGCTGAGGTAGTCTCTATTTCTCCAAGGTCAGATTTTGGGACATGAGACAGGCTCCTAGAACTATCTCACCAGCAAGGTCGCTCCTGAACGATTCAAGAGCCCAATTGACCGCATTGTCGCTCTGGTCATAGAAATATGTTCCCACTCAAGCTCTCACGTCCATTGTCTCTGAGTGGGGGTTTGGTGCTTTTCTGGGGGATAAAAAAATACTGAGAATCCGGGGTCCAGGGGATGGGCTTGGCTGCCCCGGTTTTGACCTTAGAGCAACCAATCAGTGGCTGGGCAATTCAAACTTCAACGCCGATCTCGCAATGCTCCCTCACCATGGCATCCTCAATGAGACTTATAAAGAAAACTTGAGCCTTTGAGCTATCATAACCTCCATCGTTAAGAGGCAGGTTAAACAGAGGGTTCAGATGTTGGAGGGATAGTATAGAAGCCATTATCCACCCTTTTTTGTGTAGGTACATGCTTAGAATATTTCTTAAGCTTCTTATATCCTACATTGTTGACTGTGGTTCTGTGTTCACCCAAGGCTTTATATCCACAAGCCAGAGGAGGAGACGTAAATCCTTACATACCTGCTCAAGCAGCAATTCACAACTCGCAAAACGGCAAGACTGAAATCCAGTCAAAAGATCGGTTCTATAGTTCTGAGTCCCATCCATTTCGATCTCATGTCTCTAGAGTGCCACCCACCCCCATCGCCAGTAACTATCTTAAGACGCTAGATGTCGACCGGTGGTTAACAATGGCAGCTTGGCAGGGCTTCCGGACGACATGGCAACCCCACGGATGCTGGAAGGAGGTTTGGTTGCACACAAGACCAGATCTCACTAACGTTTATTAGAATAACGTGAGAGCATCCAAATTGAACTACCCACACCAGAAGACTCTCAGCGGGAGAACATAATCACATTTAGGAATTGATATTAATTACTCAGAGAGCAGCCCGCCCTGGTTCATGAGATATACGAGAACGCCCAGACCATAGTTCTAGGGGCTTCCACCTAGACTATTAGGACTTCTCTAGCAAGCGGAGTCCCCAGTCGTCATTGCGACCGCCCTATGTGTCCTGCATAATTCAGTAAGGGGGGCCAAAGGGAGAGGGAGCCGTTGAGATTTTCATTGTCAAGACTACCTAATTACTGACTGGACATATGGAGACAGTACCCAAGCAGCATACACGGGCATGGGACAGTCTATTAGCAGCTATCAGGTGGCACGGCATCCGTAAATCCTTTCTCCTCATCTATATGCCCACTCTATGAAGAGGACGCCTCAAGCCCGGATCTAAGTCGCCAGGACGGCAGGACCACCAGAAGTCACTTTCAGGAAGGAATCCACTCAGGCGACACAACATGTGAGAAGTAAGGAATCAGGCGAACCGCATAAGTTCGAGCTTATGGCTGGTTTGGTTTCGTCATCGCCATAAGAGCTTTCTTGACTTCTCACTTCAGGTCGTGGTTAGCACGCCTTACACATTCTTAGTGACCAATCCCGAAGTTCGGAGCAAAATTCCTAGGTATATTTCATCGATCATCGGTATCATCTACCGCAAAACGTAGGGAAATCGCCAGTCTAGCAGGCCCGAGGTCCAAGCTGTCTATAAAAGCGACAGAAATCCACAGCAATTCTCCTAAGCCATGAAAGGAAAGGAAGCCACGCCAAGTTGCGCCAGGCAATGACCAAACATGACCGATGACGCCGCCCCAATTCCCGTGCAATAGTGCACCGATACCTCCCCAAATATCGGCGAACATCCGTAAGCACCCGTCCAAAGAAGCTCAAATGACAAGCTCAAAAGAAGAAGAAAACAAATCCAAGACTTCAAAAGCCCCTCTCCAAGTCCCCCTTGCTCCCTAGCCCAGCTTGACCCTCTTCAGATCTCCCCCTCCAGCACCACCGCCGCCGGCGCCGGTGGCACTCGTAGCCCCATTTGGCACGTCAGCCAGTGGCGGCCTCTTCACCATGGTCGGCGGCTTGTACTGGGTCCTGTTCGACAGCGGGCTCCCCGCGCCGCCCGGCGCCCCGATCCGCCTCGCGTGGTCCATCTGGGGGTTAACGACGTTTCCACGCCCTATCTGCGCATGCTGCTGCTGCTGTTGTTGTTGTTGCTGCTGCTGCGGAGGCTGGGCCGGCCTGCCCTGAACGTGGCCGGTAGCCGCCCCACCGGGGCCGGCAGCGGAGGGGCCAGATACCCCCCTTGATGGAGCCCAGCCGCTGTTGCCGCTTTCAGCCCCTGCCGCGCCACCACCGACTGCAGTCGGAGCGCCCGCCTGCTGTGAGCTGCTGACCGGGACCACGTGCTGACCGTTCCGCGCCACGGGCCTGGACGAGGAGTGGTCTATTCCGGGGGTCTTTCGTATCGACGGGCTATCCGCCTTCGGGTTGAACAGCTGACCGGGGAGTGGGAGTGGGACCGAGGGCGTCTGCTGGCCGGCGACGGGGTTGCTGCCGTCGTCCGGGAGCAGGGGAACGGCGCGGGCAGAGAAGAATGCTACGGGCTCGTTGCCGGTGGGGGCAGGCGGGGGCGGGGTCTCGTGCGTCGCCGCGCCGTCGTTAGCGGTCTTCTGACCGGCGGCACTGTTGCTGCCTCCCTGATGCCGCTGAGGCTTGCCTTGGTTGCCTGGCTGTGGTTGTTGCAGCCGCTGGTTGGCCTGGTTTGGGCCCATGTTCTGGTTCCCAAACCTTGATTGGGGAGGATTGGGTGTCTGGGGTTGACGAGCTGAGTTTCCCATTGATGTGGACCCTACAGCTGCTCTGGAGGGCGGTTGCATTGGTTGTTGTTGCCCCGGGGGTCTGTTCGTGTTCCCATGGCTGGTAGTATCCACAGTATGACTGCCGTTGGTGTGGATGTTGGTCTGAGTTGTATCATCTAGAACGACCTCATCGGGATGCCCATCTTCCCCGACCACGCAAAAGTCCGCCTCGTCGAAATCTGGTAGGTCAAGTCAGCAACAGTCAGCGCTGAGGGGGTTGCTCTGGTTGCGGGTTTCGGCAAAGGTAACATGTAACATACCTCCTAGCAAGTCATCAAAAGAGTCTGAAAACAGGCGGATGGTCGGGCAGTTAGTACCGTCTTCCTTGTTATGTTTCAAGGGGACGTTGTTGGGGTGCAAGAGCAACAAACCAGGCAAGTTCGGTAATGTAGTGGTCGACGTTGAGTTGGTAGCCGGCAGTTCCGACTTCACAAACTCATCCCTGGCAGGCTCAGCCTTCTTCTCATTTATCTCCTTCTTGGCAAAGTCCGGATGACGGTGCAGGTCGCCCTCGTCAAACTTGGTAGGCTCAACCTTGAGCTTGGTGACCCTGGAGAGGTACGTCTTGTCATAGATGCAGTTCCCCAGCACGTTGCCAAAGTTCCTCAACGCCCGCTTCAGGGCGTCGGTTGTGCCCTCCTTCTTGGCCTTCTCGAACGCCGCCGCCTTGCCCTTGCAGTTCTCGATGTGACCGTAGCCTATGTCCTCGTGGAACGTGCCATCCCGGAGCGTCACGCGGACGACGACGTGCAGGCCTAGTGAGATCTTGAGCGTCTGTGGGTGCTCGTCCACGAAGTCGACCTGTATGTTCTGGATCGACGACGACCAGCCGTTGAAGCCGAAGACCTCGTTTGCAAGCGCGATCACCTTTTCGGCGGGGACGTAGTGGACCTTCTGACCGGAAGGGCCGGACCGGGCGGCCAGGAACTCAGGGCCGAGCTGCCTCCCGAGCCGGGTCTGGAGGGTTGCGATCTCCTTGGCGGTGTACTCCGAGACGCGAGGTTTTACCTCCTCAAAAGGATTGGAAACATTCCTGTGCTGCTCTCCGATGCTGAATTGATCAAAAGTAATACTGTTAGCAGGGTGAATCGTCCGTCGGATGGTGGTCCTACTGGTGTTCCGCAGCAATGCTCGACGCGCTCGGTCCAAGCTGTTGAATTTACACTTACGCAGGCATATTGGACAAGAAGGGACGTCCAAAGGCTTCGACCATGGAATTAAAACAAATAATAAGAAGACGCTCTAGCTAGCACGGAATAATGCAACGATTTCGGTCTGTGTTGACTACGCTATTCCTCAGAGTAGGAAGCCGCCGTTTTATCCTTGCGTCCCAAGACGCGCCTCGTCTCTCAAAGTCTGGTCGGCTGTAGCCGGGTACGCGTCAGGGAAAGACGCATGGGCACGTGACAGGCCTCACCGCTCAACCCCACCAAAGCTCTCAGTCAATCCCACTCTCAATTACGCCGTTCACCCGGCCCTGGATGGATTCACGGAAGCCCGTAATTGAGGACTCAGATGAGTGCAATCTTTGAAGGCCATGAACGGCCACATCCGAAGTAAGTAAAGCTTAGAAGTGACAGTCGAAGCCATTTCTCGCCATCATGGGAGGTCCAACACTCGCCAGGCACATCACGCAAAACACATCTAGAGGTACCTACGTAGCTACTTTACAATCTACATGCCAACGAGCCATTAGCCAGTTTTATCCATGGTTTGGTAGGCAGGAATGTCTTAAAGGGTGATCATATTGGCGGGGAAACCCTCGGTCACAAGTCTGCGGATCAGGAGTGGTGGGTAGCTTAGCTGAAGAGATACCTGCGGATAGGTACTACTTCTTAATGATTGCTATGCTCTCTATACGGTAATGAACCGCTTATTGGGCCATTGCCTGGATAGTTTCCACGAGAAGAATAAGCTCTCCCGGCACCCGAAAGATATGAAGTCATACACAAAAGCACAAAAAGCCTCCCCCCATTCTCCGCTGCGTTCCCACTCCTTACTTCCAGGGAGCCCTCCAACATTGACGCGAATGGTCTTATGTGCAGTTCGCAACCAGGTAATTCGAGAGGTCAAAGATGCTAAAAAAGAAGGAACAGAGTAGGTGATCCAACGCCGCCGCCTTTGGCCATATTCTCATTTGACGAACAAAGCGGTGTCGGTGTCATCAGCAGGCAAATCCCCATCTGCATATGCTCAACCGAGACGCTGAGCTGGCCGTTACATTAAAAACGCTAATAAAGGAAGTAAGTATCGAGAAGGTGGTCACATCAAAGCCGTTATGGGAGGCAGTGTGCCATGGGGCAATCCTGTCCGACTGGATTCATTCCACAGAAACGGAGGGATGCGGGGGATGAAGAGCATGAGGAAGGGTGAAGAGATACCATGGAGTAATACCACCCATCAAACGCCGCCGTGGAAATGTCACCGATGACCCTCCAACCAGATGTCTATGCTAGGTAAAATGAAGGACAAAAAGAAAGTACCAACAGGTGTCAGTGTCATAAGGTTCGTCGACATGATCAGCACAAAACCACCTGGCGCATCATGCCAGAGAAGAAGAAGCGTCTGACGGAAAAGGGTGAAAACAGTGCGTATGGATATATAAAGACTCCATCATGGTGGCTCCTGATGATCCTGCTACCATGGACCGACCCTGACAGGGCTTCCGTAGGTTCCGTCCATCAGCTGGTTGCGGATCGAGTTCCGCTCGTTCGATGGGCCAGGCTGCGGGGTGTTCGGGTTGATGCCCAACCAACCCACGTTGTTCGCCATCGACTGCATCGCCGACACAAGGCGGCCACCGGACTGCTGGTTATGCTTCGCGAGAATCTGGTCCCAACCCCCGGTGTGCAAGATGAAGCCGCCGCCCTTCTTGGAGGCCTCGTTGATCACCAGTGCCCACGCTCTTGATATCTCATCGTAGGCGTTTTCCTTATGTTGGCGGTAGACCTGGCTGTCCCACTCTGGCAGCTCGTGGATTATCTTCGTGGCTCCATCGAGATAATGCAGCGAAGTGGCGGTCTGGGTTTCGGTTGGGGGCAGGTATTGGGGCGTGAAGTCCGAAATAGCGTCGATCAGGCCAACGAGCGGTTGCTTCACTCGGTAATATGTGTAGTCTGAGCTGGTCTGGCCGTAGGGGATCGCCGCACGTAGCTTCTCCTGGTAGTCTCGTAGCACCTCGAGAGCTGATGTAGCCGTCGGCCGTGGAGCGCTGTTGACGACTTCCTGGCCAAGGGCCGGATGGCGCTCGCAGATTGTCTGGAGGACCGTACGCAACTGAGTGGTATCGAGTGTCTCGAGAAGCCGTGACAGAGCGAGTGGTTTCCCTATCATCTCTGTCGATCGTAGCTTCTTTGCCGGCCGTGCTAGTTGTCTCGAGGGGATTGCCGGCGAGCTGAGCGGAGAAACGGACATCTCGTCACCATCCTGGTCGTCTGCTTTTCGCTTGCGAGAGCTCATATTGGCGTAGGGAGAGACTGCAGTGAGCTTGATTAGCTTCTTGATTCTACCTACTTAGGATGCACCTCCCGCACGGATACGATTAATTTGGTGCTGCCCAAGACTGCTACGAGGTGATGACTGAAGAGAAAACGACATTGGGAGAGGATGAATACATACGTGACCGGGGTGGTGAGAGGCGTGCGGTTTCGTGCTGGTGAGGGAAGAGCGAAGGCTGTGGTGACAGCAAGATATTCATGTTGACAAAGGACAGACGGCACGTAGCGGACTGAGGGGCTCAGTGAACTCGAAATTCGTCGTCGGTTTGTCAGATTGTGGAGAATGGGATGTGTTGCCGTTTTCCTTGCGCGGTCGGTGGTGGTGCTGAATTTTGAATGTTTGGCGAGGAAACGGCAATGGGCAGTTGTAGTTGTATCTGGGCGACCGCTATATATGGTTGGCTTGGCTGGGGAATGGAATAGGTAGGCAGTCGGAACAGCCAGTTTACACTTTGCAGTCGGAGACACCGCTACCAACGAGCTTGACCTCAGCGGATAAAGAAAAATATTCACCGGTAGGTAAGTTGCTGCGACACAGACCACCAGCCCAAAAGGAAGAAAAAGAGCAGAAAACACCAGCTTACCCTGTGCCGCGTGTCCCGAGTGCGTAGAAGACTGTAGGATGCGATGCAGAATTGAGAGCTGATGCAAAGCAAATGAGAAGAGGAGGGAGAAATGGTGTGGAAGAGAGGAGGGAATGGAGAGAGGAGGGCACGAGGGGACCTGATCACTGTGGGATGGATGTTGTTTACGGATACCTTAGGTAGGTTGCGTTGGGCTGGGTTTGGCGGTCTTGGTTCGTCAGGTTCCCACACTCGCTGGGGTTTCTGTTGCAGTTCCGCCTGCAGGTAGCCTGCAAGTAGCCTGCAATAATACAAAATAGACGAGACTTCCATGCCACCAAAAGCGGTCAAGGTGTGCCCTCCACTGGGGGCGGAAGACCGCTTTCCAAAGGCCCTTTAGCTCCACGAATCCAACAGCCAAGGGTGTTCAGCGGCACGAGGGCGGCGAACAGGGAGCGGCAAAACAAACATACAGGGGTACCTAGGTTGGTGCAGGCGTTGCCCCATTAGACGTAAGTGATCCACACCTGTAGCCTCCAAAAGGGCTGGTTCCCTGGATGAGTTGTCATGCGGAATGCCTGGGATAACTACCAAGGTACCTCCCTAACAAGCTTCCAACAAGTGGCCCACGCAGGAGGCGTTTAAGGATTCTACACAACACGATCCAGTTTACCTACTGCATATAGTACTCCGCGTCCAGGCGGCCAACAAAGCTTTCAAGGCTTGGGAGCTGGGCGGCGGAACTGCTTCGGCGTGTGAGAGCTCGCAAGGTTAGTCGGCCTATCTTGTTTCTACTAGTAGGTAGAAAGGCATGAGTAAACCGCATGTGAGATTTTTCACCGGAGGCGAGACTTGATGAGATTTGAGAACTGGCTTGGCGACGCAACCACTTGTGAGATTCAGCAATAGCGGGGTAGAAGTACACCTCTGCGTCCTGATTGGGTCGATGGTCCCAGTCAGTATGCGGTCGGGCTGTTCTTCCCCTGGGCATCTACTACACAATCAGACTCACACTCCATGGCGCCTGAGTTGATTAGCTGATCATGACACAGAGCGTTTTCGTGTGTATCACTGAAGCTAGCAGGAGGCTGGTCAAACTATCAACTATCAAACATACAAACCGGTATTGACGAGTGCCAAATGGAGAGCCCAGACTCAAGGGAGAGAGGTGAGTATCTAGAGAAATAGGTAGATAGGCGGCAAGCCGTTAATAAGGCTGTTCGTTGCATCGGTTCGGTCCCTGAACGCATGCGGGGCGTTATCACCTTATCAGTTGTCGGGCAGAGCAAGAATACCCCACCCAGAATGACAGAAGTGGGAAGGGAAAAAAAGAAGACGGGAGCTTAAAATTTTTTCTGTGAGCTTAGGAATGAAACTGGCACGAGTGGCACACATTGTAGGGGTCTGTCTTCCCTGACTGCGATTCAAACTGCCCGTTGACATCCTATGTAGTCCAACTGACAGGCCACAGCATCCTCACTCCCAAAATTTATTCGAATCTGTGTTGCTTTCCCGACAACATGGCCGTCTCCGAAGAAGCTGGAGATCGCGCAAGCCCAGCGGACTCTCAAGGGTCGCCCGCGCCGGAGGCTACATCAACATCGAAGAAGCGGAAGTCCGCTGCCCTGTCCGAAATTGAGGTGGATATCTCGCTTCCAGAACCGCCAAGCAAGAAGGCCCGCCGAGCGCTCAAGAAGGGCAAGCCTCTGCCCAAGCCCTCGACCGACGGTAAGAAGAAGAAGAGGGACAGCGGAGCCGCGGGGGACGATGACGATGATCCTACCCTGCCGGAGCAGCTGAAAGGTGATGCAACCGCTAAGAAGGAACGCTCTGAGCACGGCGTCTGGATCGGCAACCTACCGTTCACCGTCTCCCGCACGGATATCTTCAAGTGGCTGGTCGACAGCTCCGGGGGAACCATTACAGAGGATTCCATCACGCGTGTGAACCTCCCACTATCCAAGAACAAGCCGCCAGCACAGGCGAGCTTAGGCAACCGTGATGGCAAGGGGCAGGAAGGGGAAGCGGAAGATGGCAAGGTGGAAGTCCCGACCACCACAGCCAGGGAGAACAAGGGCTTCGCCTACGTCGACTTCACCACCTACGAGGCCTGCATCGCCGCCATCGCCCTGACCGAGTGCGAGCTCGGCGGCCGCAAGCTGCTGATCAAGAACAGCAAGTCGTTCGAGGGTCGCCCCTCTGTAGTAGTAGCAGGATCAGCGGCAGCCCTTGCTGGAGCCGGCGGCGGGACCGCCGCCAGCACCGCCAAGCAGCAAGAGCAAAACACGAACCGCAAGATCTACGTCGGCAACCTCGGCTTCGCGACCACAGATGACGACCTCTGGGCCCACTTCGAGAAGTGCGGAACAATCGATTGGGTGAAGGTGGCCACCTTCGAGGACTCGGGCAAGTGCAAGGGCTACGGCTGGATTAAGTTCGCCGAGCCCGCGGGCGCAGACTGGGCCGTCAAGGGCTTCGTCAGGATCAAGGAGGAGCTCGAGACGGAGGAGGACTTTATCGATGCAAGCCAGGAGGAGGACAATGACGATGATGGTGAAGGGGAGGTCAAGGCTGGGACCGTGGACAAGAAGGACCAGGAGGCGGGAGTGACAGCAAAGGAGTCCAAGGGGGAGAAAAAGGGCACGAGCAAGAAGGATAAGGAAAACGCTTCCTCGGCTACAGAGAGGATAACAAAGACTCGCAAATGGTGGGTCAACAGGCTTAAAGGTCGAGCCCTGACCATCCAGTTCGCGGAGGAGGATCAGGTAAGGTACAAGAAGCGGTTCGGGAAGGACGCCAGTGCCAAGAAGGTGGGCGGCGGCGCCGGGGATAGCCACCAAAGGCGGCACACCGCAAGAGCGGACGGGGGGAAGAAAGGGGAAGAAACGGCTACTACTACTGCTGCTGCTACTGCCGCCACTAGTACTGCCAAGAAACCGGCAAGGGCCATCAACTACCACACCGACATCAACGTTGCGAGGCTCACCGGAGCCGCGGTGGCGCCCCAGGGGAAGAAGGTCACCTTCGACTAGGGGTTTATCACCCTCACCGACTACTCCAAAAAGTTGTCAAAGAGCGATTCTAGTTGCAGAGTGCCTTCCGTCATGCGGTTGATCTAGAACTAGAAGAAACCGAACTAGCCATGGAATTCCAATACATAATAACTAACTAGACGCAATCTGACATTACATGGGGATGGGTTGATCCTAGTGAGCGAAATCCCACGTCGTTGGCTTTGCCCCATGATGTTTCTGTTCACTTCACCTGCAAGACCTTGTTGATGAGAAAGATCACCATGCAAGGAAATGCTGCCACGTTTTGGTTCCAATGAGTCAATCTGGGTGGATGTGGCAGATCCCAAGCGGCGGTGGAGAAAAATTTGCTCCCTGAACCTACGATTGCTAGGGAGGGGGGAATGGTTGCGATAAACAGTAGAGACATCAGAAGAACGAGCGAGGCAATGTAAGACAGCAGGGAAGAAGTGCTAAAACTACGCTGCGGTTGGGGGCAGGAGATGGAGAGAGTTGATAAAAATCAGAAACATGACCGGAGAACAAGTAGACAGACAGGAGAGAAGAAAAAAGCCAGCAAGATAGAAATTCGATCGACCCGACAGCCCATGTCCCCAAGCCAACCGAGTAAGCCATTGTTATCCTGATGTGATTTCCCGAAAGTGAAACGGAGGACTCCGTGTTAACTACCAGACAGACGTACGGCCCGAGTCGGTTCTGTTGATTGATAGTTCGGGACAACGGCTGCTGAAAACAGTGGAGTGTTTTTTTGGTTTGTTTTTCTTCAGTTTACTTCTTCAGTTGCTGCTTCTTCTGCTCGTCCTCCTCCAGATACTCCTCATCGGAGGCATCCAGGATGTCGTACTCCTCGTCGGTCATGAATCCATCCTCGTCCCACTCGTCATCCTCGGTGCAGTCCTCAAAGTCCTCGGCAACAGCCTTGGCGGGCTTGGAGGCAACCTCGGAGGCGGGGGCATCTTGGTGGATGCTGGCGACCGGAGACTCCTTCTCCAGCTTGGGGAAGATCATCTGGCTCTCTTCGGTCTTGGCAGAGCGTGATTCAACTTCCTCCTCCTCGTCCTTGGGCTCCTCATTTGGCTCCTCGCTGGGCTCCTCCTTGACCTTCTCCTCGATAGCAGCAGGTTCAGCCTCGACGAGAGGCTGGAGAGGAGCCTGGGTAGCCTTGGAGTCCTCCTCAGGCGTCTGCGGCAGTGACGGCTTGACCTCGACATCGCACCACAGGCGGTGCCCGAACTTTAGTCCGTCCCTGGTAGTCAGACGCCAGTATGAGATGACCTTGCCTGGGCGAGGCGGAGTCCGCAGAAGAACGGTGAAGGGGAATGACTGGCCGGGGGCCAGCGGCCGGTAGCAGATGGTCGACTCAAAGGTTGAGATAAGCTCCTGAACGCCCGCAGGGTGCTTCGAGTCGACATGACCCATGTAGTCGCCACCGACGAACTTGACAGAGCAGCCAGCGGGCCAGGCCTCGGTCCCGGCGTTGTGGAGAACCCAGGTCTGCTCAAAGATGTGGTTGGGAGGCATTATGGTGCCGTCAACAACGGTGTCACACTCGTAGACGGCAACGAGTTCCTCAGCGGGCGCGGCATTGACGGTGGCCGCCTCCTCGACCTTCACAACAGGCTTCTCCGACTCTACAGCCGGCTTCTGCTTCTCTGCCTCGGCCTCGGCCTTTGGCTTAAACAGGCTGGCATGGGGGCAGACTCCAGCCGGGCAGACAGCAGGGACACCCGGGTGAAGGTCCACAACGGTCTGGACTGAGCTGGGGGCGATCGTTTGCTTGATCGAGGTGGTCGATGTAGCCCGGGAGTTGGTCCGGGGGCAACGGATAGGACGGGCACGATCGCCCATGAGGGGCATCTTCTTGCCATCCTCATGCTCCCCAGTGGTGACAATGTTGACGTTGCGAACCGGAGTCTTGAATTTCAGCAGGGGATGGGTCTTGTTGTGGGTGTTGGCGGGGCTCGCCTCACAGTTGGCGCAGAAGTCAGTGTCGTGGCAGACAGCGCACTTGTAGCGGTCCCCAGAGATGAAGCGAGGGCGACCAGCCTTGCAGAGAGGCCCGTCGCAGTGGATGCCGAGATGGACTGGACGGGTCACGATCTGCATGGTGTTGTCCCGCAGGGCGTCGTATACGGGCACGAACCGATGGTTGGGGTGAACGAATGAGGCGTTCACGATACAATCGGAGCAGTAATCCCAATCGGGGCAGTCCAGGCACTTGTGTCGAATGCCTCGGATGAACTGTTTTACATTGTTGCTTTGGTTAGCCCACGGTACGTGCTTCCTTGCGAACAAATGTAAATTGCCTTCTCACCTTGTCACAGCCGTCGCAGATAGCGTTGTGCTTCTGGTTGCGGCCAGGAGCAAGACGGCAGTAAACATCCCTGTCAACAGCAGTGCCCTCGGCAGCAGGCACGAAAGCATGCTTGGGATGATGGCCATGGGAGTCCTTGAGGAAGCATGACTTGCAGAGATCGAAGTCGAAGCAGGTCGTGCAGTGAAGGAACTCGTGCTCCGGGAGCTCCTGGATGCAGTTGTTGCACGTCCGCACACTCTGGAAACCATAGTTGAGGAAGACCGGCACGACACGCGAATTGGAAGGCTGGGGCTCGGCGGATGCTCCGGCCGGGGCCGAGATCCCCACCGAATCAGCGAGTCGGGTGTGGATCGAAGCCTGGGCCTGAGCGAGGGACTTCGGCGCCTTGCGCTCCGTCGTGCTGGTTACGATCACACCGCCTCTCACAAGACGCTTGATCAACCAGTGGTCGTCCCCGTAGCAGGAAATGCCACAGTCGACACAGGTCTGGCAGAGGTCAAAATCGCCGCCATCACAGGTGGAGCAGTGGTAGTGAATATCAGGGATAGTCTTGTCGCAGCTGTTGCAGAAGACAGCGAAGGGCGGGCGGGGAGCAGGAACCTGCCGCTCCACTGAAGGCCTAGGGGCCTCAGCCGCGCTCTCAGACGGGGCTGCAGCCGGCACCGGCGTCGGCGCCGATGGCTGAGGATCAGCTTGCTTAGCAGCAGCCTGTTCCGTCTGCTGCTTTGAGATGAGGTCAAGGCGCTCGAGCAAGTCCCTCGCCTTTGTAACGCTGGCGATGAGCTTCCGCTCCGCCCCGCCACGCTCCGTCGGGTCGCGAATGTCAGGGCGCCTCCTGAAGGCTACGGTTACCCCGTGCTCGACCGGAATGGAATCGAAAGTCGCGGCGAAGGCCGCGTCAACTGCGGCGGGATCAAAAGAAGACGCCGATGGAGCAGCGACATCCTCGATGTGTTCGGCAGTCGCCTTGATCTCATTTGCTTCGGGGACATCCTCAACCGTCACCGGCCGGGGGGCAACCTTAGGCTCCTCAGCCTCTGACGGCTTGAGGGTGGTGATGCGAAGCTTGAGCTTGCCCTTGGCCTTGGCCGCCCGGTACAGCTGCTTATAGACGGCAGTGTTGGTAGGATCAAGAACGACGTATGACGCGGCCGAATCTGAGTACCGTTCGAAGAGGCAAGTGTCGATCGCAGTAATGCGGAGTTGTTCCCGGAGCTGTACATGAAAAGAGCCAAGTCAGACGTGAGGAAGCCTAAGAAGACAACCAGATTCCAGAGCAGAGAATGGGAATGGTCGTTCGTATTGTCGACGCCGCCGCCGTCGTTGCTGTCGTGTTTGTTTGGTTGGGAAGGCATCGATTGGAAGGCAGTGGTAGTGGCGAGGCTGGATGACGTACCTTAGACACCAGGGTGCTAGCTCCCATATCACGGAGGGGCAGCTTCAGCTTCTTAACGGCACCATCATGGCTGACCTTCAGATTGATGAGGGTATCCGGACCGGTAGGTGAGGACGATGCCATGATGGAAGGAAAATCGATGGCTTTTGATTATTCTGTCAGTATTATCGATGGTGAGATGATGTCGACGGCACAGCAGCCAACAGCTGATTGGGGTTTGGTTTAAGGTACGTGTTTCAGCTGATGGCAGACGACGGCTTCAGCGGTCTGTTTCGATTTACCTGTGTGGATGATGATACTTTCGATACCTGGAGGAAAACGAGAATCTATTCCGTCAAGTTGATAGTGAAAGGAGGAGGAAAAAAGTCAAAAGCAGTAAGGTAGCGACTACTGACGACGATGACTACCAGGTGATGTTGGTGGTGGTGGTGGAATGGTCGACAGAGGGGAGAGGAGAGGATAAGGACAAGAGGAGAAGAGGCGGAGGTCAAAGTGGTAATAAAAGTGGATGAACAGAGCAGCAGCGTGACTTCGTGAGGGGGGGCGACCTATGTGGGAGATACAGACTCTTGAGCTCTCAGTGGTTGAGTGGGCGCGGTCGGAGGGCGAGAGAGGCGACGAGTGGGGCCCTGCCTGCCTGTTGCTAAGGGATTCACAGGCAAACAGAAACGTAGTAGAGAGGGACCAGATACTTGGAGCGGGGCAGTTGTTAGCTAGGTTGTACATTTACTACGCAGCATTCGACCCTTCTGGTAGGCAGATGTACCCGTAACCCAGAGCCAGATAGAACCGTTCGTCAATACCCCACCCATCAACTCAAACAGCTGGTGTTGCCTCTGCCGACTGCCACCCGACACAAGTTGAATTGGATCCTCTTCTCCTGCCTGCAGCGCTGATAACTCAGATAAGGTACCTTGTACCTAGGGAATTTACCTTCACTTCTCGGCAGGCTCCTAAGTGGGAGGACCAGCACCATTGGAACAGTATCCCACCCCCTTGACGCGGAAGGCGACAAGATGGAGGTCTAGGCTTTGAGATGGAAGGCGAGCCAATGGTCCTAGCAGTGGCCAAGTACAGAATCAGGTCAGATTTGTTGACTAGGTACCTTCTGCCTCAGGTGCTCAGAGCTCCTACCTGGTCCTTCTGAGAAGCCCAGGCAATCGAATAGAATGCGACGAGAAAACATGGAGCTTTGTGGTCTCAAGGGGCTGCCAGCCCACAGTGGGTAGGTTACTCTGTAGATGAGGCGTTTCCACCAGCCTGGTTCCCCTCCTCGAATTGCTAACTATTTTGCTTCACGTTGTTTTCTGGTAACAATTACTCTGAACAGAGAGCCAGGTAGCCGCCACTGTCAAAGGCGGGGGACCTTGGTCGTCGAATGGGCTGATTGATGACAGAAGCGACCAGTCTCGCGGTCAGGGCGAGACGACGGCAACTACAACCAAACCCTAACATACATACCTACCGAGCATGGTACCAGTGATGTCGGGTGTTATTTTGAGGGGCGCTTATATTGTGGTTGGTGTCTGATACTTGGCCAGTTGGTCGTCACAGGTTTGTCCAAGCACTTATTCGAGCGATCCTCTAACAGGACACGGCTTCCTAGCCCTCACGGCAATCCCAAGGACTCCGTCCTACGTATGTACCTCTAGGCATGTACAGATTTCCTGTTCCAGCCTCAGCAAGGCAGACAGAAATGGTGTAGAGGTGGGGTTCAGGACCAAGGATGCGTGGACCAGCTGCCCCCAGCTACCAGGTAGCCTCCCAGTCTCAGCAAATCATTTCCCTCCCAATTACGCAAACCCACTGGCCGCCTGCTCGGCCTGACGGCGCTAATAAGACGCGTTGCCTTTGAGCTGCCTTGCTATATTGTTCTGACATTTCTTCTGCCCTCGTGGACGTCAATGTTTGCAAGCCTGTTTTTATGTCTCTCATGCTGGAAGGGCGTAGAAGAAAAGCCAAATTTCGAATTAATAATAAGGCCGATCACTCTCTTCCCAGTTTGGCAATTTTCAGCTTGTCTGAGGTCTCAGACAGGCTACCAATATTGCCTCTCGTTGGGTGAATTGGTTCCAAACTCTCTCTGGGCAGATTTCAGGGGCAGGTCAGCAGCCAGCCCTCCCTAGCCTCCTAATGCATCACTCACACCACCCCAAGCACTCACTCACTCATACCCCTCCAAACTTCCTACCAACCACAAAAATGCACGAAAACCAGCCTCCATTGCTGGCGGAAGCTATAGTCCTCTTGTGCAGCTTTGTGCATTGGTGAGACAGGACAAAGTGAGGGGTTATGTTATGCACGTAAACCGATCCTGCAACTTTGCACTGAGAGGATAAAGTCCGTAGTCCGTACTTACACGCATCATACAGGAAGTAGCCTGCCCACATTGGGTACGTACGCAGTAGGTGGAACTTAACTGCGGCAGAGTGGTAATGGCTGGGGGTCACTTGAGGATGTAGCATAAATACAGCTTCGGTGCATGTGTCTGGCCGAGAAAAGCGGCAGGTTGGCTGCCACGATGCTTCAAGCCCTGTAACCTAACTGGTTCTGCTACAATTACCATAGCACATCTCGCAGAACATGAATGCTACATGCAGGTACATTGAATACGTACGCATGTACGCAAGAAAGACCCGAGGGAGTTTTTCTTTAATTGAATGCAGAATTGAAATGGCGGTGTCGAGCGTGACGCGGGTGACGCGGGGTGACGCAGATGAGTGACAGAACGACCGAACAGCGGGACAGCTCGTCAGTGCTCAGCCATGATGCTCTCCAGAGCCTCGGTCAGCTCCCCCTCCTCGTACCTCAGGACCCCACCGCGCCCACCGGCCTTCCCGTCCAGCCTGCCCCTGACCCTGAAGCACCGCACCCCGAGGACCGCGAGGGCCGCCTCGTCGACGAGGGGCGCCGGGTCCTCGGCCGCGCCGCCGGCGGGCCCCTCCAGGTATATCAGGTGCGTCACGTACCGGCGCACCTCGGCGTCCGCCACCTCGCCGAACTCGGACTGGCTCTCCCTCAGGGCCCTCGCCACAGCCCTCACGAAGTCCACAGCCCTCATCGGGTCCGTCCTTGGTCCCGTCTCGCGGTCAACGCTGCTGTTCAGTATCAGCACCTTCTTCCGGATGATGGAGGCGGCATGAACACCGCCTGCTGCTGATGCTGCTGCCCCCCTCGAGCCGCCGCCGCCGACCCCGGACCCCGCGATGGCCGCTCCGACCCCGCGCAGGACCAGGCTGGGCACGATGCTCGTGTACAGGCTCCCGATGCTATAGACGATGGTGTCGCAGCCCCTCAGCGCGGCCAGCACCTTCGGGTTCGCCACGGGCCAGATCTCGTGCCCGTACGGGTTGATGTACCAGACCCGCTCGATGCGGGCGGGGAGGTCCTCTTCGTCGTCCTTGCTGAAGCTGATGTTGTGGGTCCGGAGCACGGGCAGGGAGCCCGGGAGGGTCGCGTCCTCCGTGATGGCCTCGTGGACCTCCGGCGCGATGCCCGAGGCCGACGACGCCGGAGCGGCCGAGTCCGGCACCGCCGTCGGCGCCGAAGGGTGCGAGATGGCCACCTGGCCCGTCAGCGTCGTCCCGTCCGCCAGGGACGCCGCGATATGGTGCGTGAAGTTGGAGTTGATCGAGGGCAGCACCGAGATCGTGGGCGGGATGCTGCAGATGATCGAGAGGAGGTAGATCGCCGCCTCGAAGGAGCCCGAGAAGAGCCGTGCCCTGTTTCCTCTTTAGTGCTTCAGACCTGCTGTTTTCGTCCATGGTACCACGTCGATACAATACTAGTGAACTGAAGGTAAAAGGAATATTAAAAAATAGACTCACCCCGTCAGAAACATGTTTCCTACGCTCGCCTTGGAGAAGTTGAAGAGCGAGGTCGGCCTCGACCGCTTCACAATCTCCAGGTTCAACGTGTTAAGCACCGACCGTATCAGCTCCCGCTTAGGACTCGAGATGAACGTCCAGAGCAGGTGGTTGCCCTCCACGATCTCCATCCACTCGACCTTGGCCTTGGTCGGGTCCGAGCACAGCCGATACTCGAACAGGGCCCTGAGCGCCGTGTTCTCACCATACTCAGTATGGTTGGGAATCAGACGGACAAGGCGACCTGGACATGGTATCAAGGTCGGTGAACAGAGTGGTCCGTCCGATGGTCAGCAACCTTCTTGGTGTGCCTAGATCATGTGCTAAATGTAGCAAGGAATGGGTGCTCACTCCGTATATCTCCCACGCCTTCGAGGGAACATTTTACCAAAGAATTAGCATATTTGAGACTCAAAGGTTGTCCAATGATTTCCAAAGGGGAAGTATGGATGGCTTACTGGGACCCCCGAGCACCCTGATTAGCTCCGAGGAGCTCCCGCCGTTATCGCTGATGGGGATGACGTAAGTTAGAGGGCAGTTCCTCCTCTCAATAATCTTGCCGAACACATCCACCAGGAAGTTCGCTGCAGTCCCGCCAGAGAATACAGCAATCCCATTCGGTTTCCGGACGGATGCCACCCAGTTCTCCATCCGAGAGGTTACACGGTGGCGGTGGTGCAACTATATGTTCTTTGCTGTAGGTAGAATTACAGAGTAGGGGGTAAGTACGTAGATATGCAACGTAGTTGGCTATGGCAGGGTCTGCTGGCTGCCCAACTTAGCACGTCGCAGGGAATTTCCCAGCGTAGGTAGGTGTTGGTGTCGTTGACCAGAGCCGAGCTGTCTGTCGTTCCACACTCAGATACCTAGCTTATCTGTATCATGCCTGGGAATGGTGATTGCTGAGCAGGCAGACTACCCACCCAGGTAGGTACGGAGAAGTTCCTGGAGAAGCAGATTTACGAGGATTTATTATAATTAAGGTCGTCGCTAAAATTTGTTCGATGGCAGTGCAAACCAGGCTACAACCCCATCAACCCCAGATAAGCAAGAAGACCAGAACAGCGTGTCAACATCGTATCCGAAGATTACCTCGCTGGGTCTGGAAGTTGAGCTTCGGGTTCCCTATGACTCAAAGGGCTACTTTCAAATTTGTTCTTGCTCTCAAATTCGTATCAACTAGGATCAACGGCAAAGTCGGGCTGTGCTGAATCAGGACAGATATCACCAGGAAGCGGCAAGATTACAATCAGAGTCCCGCCCGTCGGCCGCTATCAAAATCGCAAGAACAAGCCAAAGGGCGAAAGTCAAAAACAGCGTCTACACTGCCTGGGCGGGTAGGTACCTAGGCAGTTATGTTAGTTCTTGGAAAGGCAAAGGTGTGGGAATTGGACTATCTAATTTCCAATGGGTTTGCTCTAATTTGTCCATTCCTTGTTTCCCCCTGAACGTTTCCCTTGACATGGCGTGAGGGGGACAGAAAGTCGACGGGCTGCCCAAACAGCTCAAGGACAAATTGAGGACGCAACTGGCAAGGGGGTCACTCGACGAAGATATCAAGATGGTCACCTCTTTTAAGACACAAAGCAACACACAATCGACAAAAGAAAATTTAGGCGTTGCGGTAGTTAATGCAGTAGATGCCACTAATAGGAAGCAGGGTGAGCAGGTAGGCGGTGAGTGCCTGGGTTAGGCGGAGTTAGCAGCAAAGCTAAGTGACGGGTACCCGGGCACGTGTCAGGACAAAGGCTGAACAGACGAAAAGATGGAAAACCCTTGCATAGATCAAAGAATAATAAACCATGGGGATGCTAATGGAACAGGAAGAGGCATGGCAGCGGAAACTCCTGAAAACGCCTCGGCAGGGGGCAGCTTTGTCTTCCGATCCCGAAAGAGACGCGGCTGAGACGGAGACCGGTGGGAAAGTAGAAACACTCGCAAGAACGCCAAACGATCAAGACAGTTGGACCACAAACCCAAAAGGGGGCGACACATGATTAAACCGGAGCCACGCGGCATCGTCTCGGGCTCGGAGCGTCGCAGCACAAGGAGGGTGACTTGCGACAACCACGACAAGAAAATGGGCTCCCTCTTGTTTGCCTCCAGAACCTTTACGCGTCTCTTCCCCCTTCGCGACTATTCAGTCACCATCCTCCAACCCCCGAAATAGGAAAAGCGAGCGTCCTCCAAATGCATCAGCAGGACTCTTCGCAAATTGTTCAAGTCGTGACGGCATGGTATCGCCCCGTCTTCCCATTTGAAGGTATTTTGTGCTACACGCAAGGGGACTTGGTGGTAACGATGAAACGGGTCAAGATTGAACAGCAATAGAAAAAAGGGATGAAAACGGAGAAAAAAAAAAAAAATAAGCCATTGGAGCCAATGAAGCAAGAGCCAGAAAGAACCCGTCCCAAAGAAAACAAGAAGAAAAGGAGCTTGAACCATTCGAAATATGTATATATAAAATAACGAGAAAAAAACAAGCCAGGCCTGTCCCGGGACCGCCGCCGGCCTCCCTCCTTGCAAACCAAACCACCCGCCGAGAGACAGAGACGAGAAACCGAAAATAAAGCAGGTGGGGAAAAGGGGGACGAGATAAGAAACACGAAGGCATTCGGGTTTTCGGTAACGCTGAGCACAAACAAAGGAGAGGATTGAAATTAAAGTACGTAATTATCTTTCGAATAAAGCACAGAGGAGTCTGAGAAGAAGCAAGAACACTGCGGGTTGTTGGAGGGTAAACCACTCTCAGAGATGGGCCTAAAGAACTACTGTGAGTAGTACATCATGCCCGGCGGCGGCCCTTGTGGGTAGTAGAAGGCGTCCGGGCTCGGTGTCACCATGCCAGGAAGGCCCACGACACCGGGGACAAACTGCTGCGGCGGGTAAGAGGGGTATCCCGCGACGGCCTGCAGCTGTGAGGCGTCGTAGAAGTAGAAGGTGCCGTTGACCTCCTGTGTAATCAGGTTGGGGTTCTGCGAAGCCGAACCACCGCCTCCGTTGGACTGCTGGGGAGGACCACTGACGTCGACACCAGGCCCTTGTTGCTGCTGGGCGGCGGGCACGAAAGGAGGAGCCGCTGCCGCTGAGGGGCCGAACGATGGTGGAGGATAGAAGTATCCTTGTTGAGGCGGCATCATGGGGTAAGGTTGCTGACCGTAGTATGGAGGCTGCATCGGTGGAAGTTGTTGTTGTTGTTGTTGTTGCTGGTGTTGGTGCTGGTGCTGGTGCTGTTGTTGTGCGTAGACATGTGGCTGGAACGGGGCTGCATGGATGGCGCGTTCTGGGATTTGGGATAGCGGTGTCCCCGTCGTACGGGGCTGCGACTGGTATGACGGACGACGATGGTGCATGTCCTGATTGTAGTAGGTGTTTGAGACCTGGGCAGGGACCTGATGGTGGAAGGCTTGCTGCTGGTAGGACTGTGGGGCGGTCATCGACATGGTGGGCGACTCTATCGTCTCCACCGAAACGGTTTTCTGCGGCCGCGGCTGATGCATTGGGATCGTGGTCGGTCGGCTTTCCTGGAAATTTGGCTTCTGCGGTAGAGGATGGACCTGGGGCTGGGGAAGATCGTTGATAGACGACCCCGCTGCCGCCAGGGGCTTCTCGGTCGGAGCCTGAGCGACATTCTCTGCTCCAACACCGGCAAGAGGGGAAACAACGAATGAAAGACCCTGCTCCGGGTGGCCGGCGGGTGGCACGCCAGGCGGGGCGCCAGAAGGTACACCAGCTGGTATCCCAGCCGGCACACCGGATGGCATGGCAGAGGGCGGGAGACGCACGACAGGTCTAGACGTGTCCATAGGGAGGGGCGGCCGCGAGATGGTTGAGCCTGTCGGTGAAATGAGGTAGTCGCGGGGGGGGCCTATCTCGTGCGTCATGGAAGAGCGCCTGCTCATGGCGATGCTCGGCGAGTACACGCTTCCGTAGTAGCTACCGCCGCCACCGTATATGCTCGTCCGCCGGGAGAAACCACCCATGGAGCCCAGCACAGAGCGAGGCTTGCCTCTAGTCCGCTGCTGCTGGTTGGGACGCATCGCTCGCGGTATGAAGATGAACGACCTGTCAGAGGCGGGGAAGATGTAGCGTGGAGGGTTGTCCGGCAGGGAGATCCGAACTGGCTTGTCACGGCGCAGAGGAGGCCTGTGGTCTGGCAGCTTCGTATACTGCTTCACGGCAAGGCCCGGGAGGATCATCGGCTTTTCCATCAGTTCCGGCAGGAAAACACGCACCTGGGCGTTGCCGATGTGCTTCTCCGTCGACAGCGTCCGGTTGATTGGCGTTGGGTTCGGCGGGCGGCGGGGCACGAAGCCATTACCGTTGGGTGGCCCTTCGCCCTCGAAGGCATAGTGCAGATTGTGGTTGTATCGTGGCGGGATGGGACCTGGGGCGGTGGCGAGGACCGCATCGACCACCACAGCATCGTGCATATCGTGGGCCCAGTGAGCGTTTGTCGTCGGGTCAAGGGGGGCATTGGCGACATTGTGAACGCTGTTGATGTTGCTCGGCTGCTGCCCGGCAAAGCCAAAGCCTGCGTGGCCGCCGAAGGGGCCACCACGTCCTCTACCACGAGCGCCGCCACGGGAGAAGGGACGGAAACCATTCGCAGACGGACCAGCACCGCGGTGGTCGTGCATGAAGAAGGCGCCCCGGTTGGGCACGAAAGCCGGGTCCTCGTCTCTCTTCCTTCTGTACTCCTCATGTTCCCGCCGTCTACGTTCGTGTGGAGGCTCGGATTGACCCGGTTGTTGTGACTGGGAGCGAGAGTGCGGGATCGAGGCCGATGCGGAGCTGATAACCATCGGGGCCGCGGGTTTTGTCGGGGGTGGCTCCTGTAGATCGTCGAAATGCATCTCCGGCACCGGCTCCGTCTTGTCTGCCTCGTCTGAGATGGAGAGGCCGTTCAGCATTACGTCTGTGTCGGTGAGAGTCCGCCGACCTGGCTTGACAGGTTCAACAGCACTCTCGGTAGCATGCTTCACATGTCCCGCCTTTGCCAGTCCATTCCCCGTTGACTTCCGCACGTTAGGAGTTGTGGGAGAAGCTTCGTCGACATTGCTAGTGTCGCTGTCATTGGCAGGATCGTTGTCATCACTGGCCACCGAGCCCTCGGTCAGAGAGTCGTCGTCCAGAAGGTCGATGGCATCTGGGCCTCCGTCTTCTTCGCCCTCGTCCTCCACCCGTCGACGTTGGCCAGGGAGCCTCCTTCGACGCGGTGCAGCGGCGGCCATCTTGTTAAGTTGGATGGCGGGCAGGACTGGCAGGTGACAGTCCTGACGGATGGACACCGTTGACAGAAGGACGCTGCACAGGGCTGCGGTGATGCAGTCGTCCTTGTCTTCCAGATCATACGGTGGCGGCGGTGATGGCTGGGATTTTTTGGGTCCTGCAGGGAGAACAGGAGGAGAAGTAGGGGAAAAAAAAGTTAGGGTAAAATGACCGCCCTGCGGTGCGAGAGGGAAGGAGGGAGAAGAAAAGTTTCGACGTAGAATACAGAGGAACCGAAGCCAAGGGGGAAGTCGAAGGCTAGGACCAGACAGGAAGTGACCGATTAAAGAGCCAGACTAATTAAAGCCTTGCCCGTGCACGCTGTGAGAAGCAGAGTCGAATTCTCCGTGATGGTGGTCGACTGGAGGGAGAAGGAGGATGGTGGATGTCGTGGCCGTGTGGTGGTAGATGTTTTTTTTTCTTGATGGGATGGTTTGGGTTGCGGACATTGGGGACCAGCCAAGATGGGTCGGCTGTGGCAGGCTCTGGCAGTTGGCGACTGGTTGTTCAGTGTGCGGGACGGACATGGGGTCATGGAGCCCACTAAGTATACACCTCATGCAGCCTGGGCTGACTGGCTGTGAGTTTGCGGATTTTTTGCCCTCTCTCCCGAAGACTGGCCGATGCGTGACAAAATGCACCACCACCTCATCGGACTCAGACCACTGCTTCCAATGCAAAGCCCGAAGAATTCAAGTTGCTCCAGACTCCAGTCAATCCATTCACCTTGGTTGTTGTTGTCGGACAATTCAGTGGAAGAGGAACAAGGGCAATGCACTTGATGGTCATGGCAGGGGCAGAGCAGAGCTTCATTATTGATGACCACTGCTGGCAGGCGTCGTTTCCTCTTTCTTATCCACTGAAGCCTCGAAGCCTCGAGAAAGCGTTAGGTTCAAGGGCCTCCCCGCCAGCCCACATGGATATGGTCGATTTCTTGGCGCCCTTGCCCCTTCCCCCGACTGACATAATTGAATCAATAAAAGACGTACCCAGGTAGTGATCCATGGTCTGTGTCCTCACAAGTCACAACAACAATAATATTCTCTAGGGTGTAGATGTGAGTTGTGCAAGAGCCACGGCTATCGTTGAGAAAGTTCTTATCCTTGATAGGTTTCCCAATGCGCGTTGACAACAATCAAACAGCATCGCCAGGCTAAATCCTGCTGCAGTCATACCTGACCTTCTTAGGTACCAGGGTGAGCTATCTGTAGCACTCATCGACAACCGATGCTACAACCAAATACAATTATCTCGGCTGCCTAGAGACATAGGGTTGGATAAGTCGATGGCCAGGTAGGCTGCCTTCCAAGATGCTTCTCTGTCCCAGGTGGGCAGTGGACGGATCTCACTATGCTTGAAGACTTGAGTCCCTCACGTCTGCTCTGTCCAAAAACCTATCAAGAAACTCTCTTCTCGGCTGGCTTGATTGGGCGGCGCAAAGTGACAGAAGTAAAACGGCATGCTCGAAATGAGATCCCCCGCAGTCACTCCTAGGTATCTAGCGAAAGGTTTCTTGAGATCCAGTGGGGCAGAAACTCTCCTCAGTTAGGTTCCTCCTCTTTTGCGGTTGAACTCGCCGGAGGGGATGAGGTAAGAGGAAAGCTTGATAGTAGTGTATTGTCTCAAGATTGCTCACCCTACTATTGATGGTTGGCTCTTATCAATGCCTTCTGCCTATCTACCTCGGTTTGTTGCCGGCTTTTACAAGGTAGCAATAGCCCCTATTGGTATTCAGTATACCGCTTTGGACTCCATGCAATCACCAAAGTTAGCTCCCTCCCGTCTCGAGTCCTACTTGGCACGGCATCGGTGACAAGAACTGCTTTCAGATGACACCAGACCGTTTAGAGATGCTGGAGGACCACTCGGCCAACTACCCTGATCATTTGAGATATTACCTGTAAAGATATTCAATGTATAAGTACCCGGTGGCGTGGGACCACCCCGGCAAACAACCCAAGACAACCACCTTCGACCCCCACTTTACGGCAGCTTGAATGAATGTCATGGTCGGGAATTTGGCCAATGAATGCTAGGGTTCATCTGCAGTTGCGCCTGATCCACGATATGGGTCCCGGTTCAAGGTCGCTGGTGGTGTGAAGCACTGAGACCCAAATGTTTCGCAACCGATGCTGGGAAGCCTGTTGACATAGTAGGCTTAACTGTATTTTGCGGCAATGCCTACCGGATTGCCCCGTAAGAGTTGGGACTCGTGTTTACTGAAGGATTTGGCCGTTGTACGGTAGACGTGTAGATCTTTCCGGAGAACGACATTGTTACACTAGAATGGGCATGCTACTGAAAGGTCACAAGGGCAGCAGAGCTTGCCAGCCCTGCAGAAGTCGCAGGGCACTTCCCTTGACAGTTCCATTCCGGGCTTGGCTTACAATTGGTTGCCTGGAGGAAAGCATTTGAAGTCTGTGGTGGTTGTGGCTCGTGGGTGATCCATGCTCATGTATCTGTAGGGCTTGTGTTGCTGGGGAAAGTCGAAACTGAGCATGGATTGTTCTCCATAATTCATAATTGGTTAACTTGGACTTCGCCGGTTTGCCCGCAGCTCTTCTGTACCAGCGTGACTAGGAGACCCTATTTAGGTAACTTAGTCTAGCAGGTTTCTTTGCAACAGAGTCGTGTCAGCAATGGTTGTCATTAACACGTCCGACAGTGGTGACTCTGCCCGGTGGCCCCGGCTAGGTCCGCATGTGTCCGACGACACTCGAAATGCCGCCGAAATGGAGATAAAACTTTTGGTATCAACCTAATGGTTTGCCTCTTTGGCGTTCCAACCGATCGAATCTGATCTAACTGTGATCCCACTGAGGGTGTCGTGACCTCGCGCCGATCTTCGGAAGTCCCCGTCTTGTGTGGCCCGAGATGCCGGCAGCTGGATGCACCTATCGCGCGAGGGCGGTAGAAGAAACTCTCACAGCAGTGGTGCACGAAGCTATCTTCCTTGTCACTCAATTGGTTTGTGGCCTAGGGTTCTTCCTTCTTCTATTTGAATGAAGAGCTACCGTCCCTAAAGATGGAACCCACGGTCGACGAAGAGTCTGCCAACGGCGAGGCGAGCCATTTGCTTGGCAGTGACGAAGAGAGCGCCGACGGACGCGGCGGACACGGCGATGACCGTATCGCCCTTCAGTCCCCATCACCTCGCATGCCGAGGCGGGCGGCACGCAAGCTTTACGTGTCTCATATGCTGTCAACATGGAACTCACGAGTCTTCGAGTTCGGCGCAGTGCTATATCTGGCCACCATGTTCCCCGGCACCCTGCTCCCGATGTCCGTGTACTCGCTGGCCCGCGGGCTCGCCGGCATGCTTCTGGCGCCCGCTGTCGGCCACTACATTGACGTTGGCGAGCGGCTGCAGGTGGTTCGAGTGTCCATCGGTAAGTACGCTACACTCTTCTTGAGCTCTACGACTTCGCTCCTCATATATCAGCACCCCATAGCTCATATCTAACTAGGCCTGCTCGCCCTGGTGCATAGTATTCCAGCGTCTTGCCGTAGCGGCAAGTTGTGCCATCCTTTACGTCCTCGCTTTACGGCTGCCTCTCGGCGATGGCGGGGAAGCGGGGATGCTCGTCCTCCTGTCCTTCTTGGCCTGTATCGAGAAACTCTGCGCGATTATGAATCTCGTGGCTGTGGAGAAGGATTGGGTAAGTGCCCTCATTCGATCTCACTGCTCTGTCCCGTCTGAGGGTGGCTGCTGATCGTTCAAAATCCCGTACCACACATAGTGCGTCGTCGTTGCAGGCAAGGATAAGGTGGCCCTGAAAGAGCTCAATGCGCAGATGCGGCGAATCGATTTGTTCTGCAAGCTCCTGGGGCCGCTATTTATCGCTTTGCTGGACGGATACTCAACCAAGTCGGCAATAATGGCCAACTTCGCCATGAACCTCATGTCCGTCGTGGTCGAGTATTACGCCATTGCCCGCGTCTATCAGGAGATCCCCGATCTACGGGAGCCTAAGACAAAGCCAAACCCACGGAATACCGCTCACGCCGTTACTGCCGCCGGTCCTGCAAGCGAGCCCGGGGCCGACAACCCCATCAAACGCAGGTGGAAGCAAGTCCGGGACCTAGGAAAGAAGTTGATTAGCGAGTTCAAGATATACTTCCACCACCGTGCACTCCTTCCCTCGTTTGCATGCAACCTCCTCTACCTTACTGTCCTCAGTTTCAGCGGGCAGATGGTCACCTACCTGCTAGCATCCGGCTTCACCTCCACCCAGGTTGGTATTACCAGGACGGTCTCCGTTGTTTTTGAAGTGGGAGCAACTTGGGTGGCACCGTGGCTGATGGGCTGGATCGGACCGGTCAGGGCAGGCCTATGGTTGAGCAGTTTCCAGGCCATCATGCTCGTTTGTGGGATGTCAGTGTTTTGGACCTTCGCCGAACGGGATCCCCTCCTCTCTGCCAGCGCACTCGTCGGGGGGACGATTCTCAGTCGGGTGGGGTTATGGGGATTTGACATGTGCACACAGATCATCGTTCAGGAGGTGAGTTCGGTCCAGCGGTCGCTGCAAAGGGCAATGGGACTGGGCTGCTGGGTGGCAATAGATGCTGACCGCCTCCAACCTAACAGGAGGTCGAGCCCGAAATCCGTGGGGCCTTTTCCGCCGTGGAGGCCGCATGGCAGAACGCCTTCGAGCTTCTCTCGTTTGCTGCAACCGCCGTGTTTTACCGGCCCATCGACTTCAAGTGGCCTGCGACGATTTCCACGGCAGCGGTCGTCTGTGGCGGGGTGCTCTATACCATCTTCGTTCGCCAACGGAGGGGCCACTTACTGCACCCGGAAAAACTGAAGTCGCAGTGTCTCTGGTCTCCAGTTAAACCAAAGCAGAGAGATGTGCACAGGTCCCTCGATCGCCCGGTCCCCTAAAGCGACCTGCAGGGCCGTTAGAATGCTTTAGGGTACCCTCAGCTACCCGTCCGTGGTTCCTAAAGTGAGACACTCAGGACTGGGCTGGCAGCGGAGCGGATATGCTCGTGGAAGCACAGAAGACTGAACAGGCTCGGGATGGCATCGCTGGAGGTGTGCACCAGACGGTCACTTGGAAGGAGCGGCAAGGAGCAGGGAAAAATCCACGAGTCGCATATCCGCATCCTATTCGACCTGGCCGTGAAGCATGCCCTTGGGTTCGTATTGGGCACACGCATTTGTCTACTCTGCACATACACCTCGTTGCCATGCGGAGCCGACATGCCTTCCCGCCCTGGAATACCGATCGGAGCATTCGGAGGCTTGGTAGCCTCCCCCCCCCCCCCCCCCCCC
>PYSP01000087.1:77222-90169 GCA_003049395.1 Pseudohalonectria lignicola | reverse complement strand
CCCCCCCCCAAGCAACAGTCACCAGCCTTCCTTACTGAGAATCTGCCGCTGCTGTCGCATCCTAAGGAAAAGCCGAGCGGGCACTTGCCAGCCCATGAAAACTTGTTAACCGCCTTCCGAACCAGGATCCTACCCTCCGCTAGGCTAGACAATTTGACCTCGACGATTTCTCGGTGCGAGCTGCCCAATCGTGTGGAAACACGGCACAATACCGACTTTCGGGGGTGTTACTGCTACTTGCAACTTGGTGGGAAAATGGTTTGCATTGTCTTGGTATCGATTCGTATGTCGGGGTTGTCTGGAAATCGGCCGACGCAAGCCAACCAGAGAAGAATCTCCCTACACTAGACCCTTTTCAGACTAGGCTAGCGTGTCTTGGTAAAACATCATAGACAGAGTTAACTGTAGGTAAATAACAACGACCCTGACGAACGAGGCGATGTCATTACGTAGGTACCTAGTGTAGATGAGCTCAAATACTTTGAACTACCTACCTATTTAATCGCGATCGTATTGTCCAATCCCGAAGCAATGACGTTGATCGTAAGTATTGCCTCTACCGTTTGAGGCGCTAGTGCTAGGTACCCGACGCACTCTATGCAATGTGTCGCGGAAAATTCCCCCGCCTCGCCATCCCACCGGATGCCCAAGGCTGCTACTTCCGCCGACACGACCAAGTCTACATCCTAGGCACGCAACCGAACCGACTGTTCCCTTGGTCCCAGATCTGCCATGTAAGTGAGCGTCGGTCAGCGAGAGTTTGAGAATAAAGATGCGATATCAAGAAGGTAGGGAGGTGGGCAGGTAGGGGCATGTAACGGGGGCCGAAGTCGCAGCTTAAAGCTCCCTCAAAACAGGGGGCAGCAGACAGACCACGAGACCACCAGGTCCACGACACGGCGAACACTTACCGCATAGACGGACCTCAAGAACGGATGCCCCAGCACGTCAAAGGAGTTGTCCCCACGCGACTGGACAGCGCCGTACCAGCCGCCTTCGTCAGCCTCGGCGAAGAGCAGCTCCTCCGGCGGGATGAAGAAGGTCTCATTCTCCCCTCCCCCTCCCACCGCGAGCCCGAACCTCGGCAGGTCGGCAACGCCGACGCCCCTGGGGATGACGTAGCCCTGGTGCGCCTCGCTGTACTTGGCGCCCCTGATCTGCCGGTACAGCGCCTCGCACACGTCGTCGCCCACGAGCACCAGCGGGCTGCTCGTGTCGGCCACAGCCGCGTTGCCCGGGCGGGGGAGCTTGTTGGCGCCTATCGTCGCTGAGCCGGAAGGGAACTTCCAGAGGCCCGTCTTGCCCCTGTCGTCGATGATGGCCGCCCACGAGATGTCCCGCCCGGATGCCTTGACCAGGCCCTGATCGATGTGTCCGAGCGACACAGAGGAGGGCCCCTCCCCCGTCCTCGGGTTGTTCAACACCGTGCTGAAGAGCTGGGCGTGCTTTGTCCCCAGGCTCGCCACCAGTGTGTTCTGGGCATCGGGGACGCGCTGGGCTGTCTGGATGGTGTTCAGCTGCGGGAAGGCGAGGCCCAGGCACCCGTCGCTGGTCCGCTCAGAGAAAGGCTTGTCGAAGGTCTTCGCCAGCTGGATGACCTGCTCCTTGACTTCGAGACTGCCGATGGTCACCACGTCCCTGCCCGCGTCGCCGGAGATCGAGCTGCCATCCTCGCGCTCTAGCTTCCACTGCTTGTCGGCTGCTGCGCTGTATGATGCCGATTTCTTGGGGTCGAAGATGGCGCAGGTATCCTTCATGCCTGTTTCAGGGACAAATACCTAGGATTCGGGAGTTAGCAACGGGCGTTAGTCCAATATCCATGGTTTAATACCTGACGGCCTAGATGTTGGACATACCCAGAGATCAGCCGAGCTAGTGTCAAGCTCCAACCTGACCTTCTGAGCAGGAGTACCCAGACCGACCTCACAGAGATAGAGGGCATCATTCTGCTCCTCGTCTGCGGTGAGATCAGTCGGCTGGCTACCCCCTGCTAGGCCCTGCTGTCTCACCAGCACCCTCTCCAGGAATGCGCGGCCGCCAACTGCGAGTGTCATATTGGCCCGGCCCCGCTGCCGCATCCTCATTACCCATTTGTACGGGCCAGGCTTGGTGGGGTTGAACGCAAACTTGCTGATCAGGGAGACGTAGGATTTGGTCCCATTTGGCCTGTAGGCCTCATTATGAATGAGGGGGACCTTGTTGTGGGGTTTTGACGGGGATTGGTCCATCCTGCACACAGCTATCCTTGTGGGAACACCGGGTATCTCGAACAGTTTTGCGTCGGACAGCCGGCAAATGTACTGGGAGCTGTCCTCGTAGAGAGGATTCTGCGGCTCGACTTGGTACGATACTGTGAGAAGGGAGATGATGGAAACGAGGAAAGATGCGCTAACTAGACGGAGGCCGCTGCTCTGCATTCTTATATGGGCTGGTGTCCAGGGATTTCCTTTTTCCTGGACCCCAAAATGCATGGATTGTCTGTGGGTGAGTGCCAGTAAATCTGCCAGCGGCAGAAAACCGATTCAAACGGCTTAGATGCGGTAGCATTGTAAGCCTGCCAACGAATGATAGAGATAGGTTCTGATGAGACAATCGTCTGGATCTGTCGTCATTGTACACTGTGCTACAGCGTTTGACGTGGCTCGTAGGTAGCTGCGAAACATGTACTTTCCGGATGAAAATACTCACCATGGAAGTTACTGACCTCAAACAAACAAGGGCAAGTGATGTAACACATGCTGACTTCACTGAAATACCGAAAATTCGAAACAAATTGGCACGCTGGGGTTTGGATGACAGTCGGGTCAACCCTGAGCGGGCGCTCTGGCTGGACTGCCATTATACGCACAAACCCTTTTCTGACAGACCTAAGAGAAATTTGATGAAGAAAGAGGGAGTGAAGTGGCCTTAAAGAAACTTATGAATTTGTTTACGATTCTGGGTCAACAAGGTCAGCGCATTTGATCCACTACTTCGCCAACACGATTTTGCCAAAGCAAAAGCCCATAACACCGTTGCTTAGCCAACATTCCTCTCCATCAGTGAGAGAGGAGATCATGATGGGCTCCTCCACGCACAAGCCCCTAAGAGTTCTGGGTGTCAGTGACATTCTCGGATGATCAAGGAGACTAGGTGTTACGAAGCAAAGGAATCGAAAAGGGATCCCACCTGTGCAGAGCCCACCTGCGAGTGGTGCCGTCTTGCCCCCCGCTCCCGACGCCGGTTGTGAACCGGGGAGCCACGGGCGGTGTCACCCAGCGGCCGCCTCTCCAGAAGTAAGGCGTCGTGATGCTGCCCTCCATGATGCTGCCGTCTTGGTCATTCACAAGGAGGACCTCCCTTCGGGGACCGGGGAGCTTGATGTCCGCCCGGAGCCTCGCACCGTCGTACATGGCCCGCCTCGTGGTCTTGTAGTGAGTGTACTCCGAGGGGGGCGTGCGCTCGGGATCTAGCACCACCTCCCACACTGGCTCCTTTGTGACAGAACTGGTGTTCTGGTCCCCCGCGACTAAATTGCCGCCGTCGCCACGGGCTGACTCGGGTGGGGGCAGGGCAGCTGGGAAAAGGTTGGATAGAGTTGTGCTCGCGACCTCATTTGCATCGTGTCCGAAATCCCCCTCCCGCGAGAGCGTCACCTTGACCCTGGCTGGCTTGTGGCTGAGCGCGGATAACCCCACAACGAAGTCCTCTAGCCTCTGCAGGCCCACATCGTCCGCGATAGCCACGACAGCGAGGTCCCAGCCCCAGTAAGTGGCGGCCCTCAGCATGCGGTCCCGGTGGTAGTCCAGCATATAGAGAGGTGAGGCATGGGTGGAGTTCCACCCACCGGCGGCGCCCTGAATTTGGGAGCGGACTACGTCCCGGATTGCAGGGTCATACCGGAGGGAGGTGAAGAGCTTGAATTGATCTTCGGCCATTGTGGCAATAGGGCACGCCTTTGGGGTTGAAGTTTGCTTAGAGCTGACCTAAGAGGCGCCAGTGGCCGCGCATTTATGTCTGTTCAGCCTATGTCAAGTGGTACGTGAGGATGTGACTCAGGGACTCAGGGTGAGCCGTACAATAAAAAAGATGCCAAGGCCGACCCGAGTCCGCTCCACTCGTGATTCTACATTCGTATATCCACGACTTTAGACTTGTAACAAAAAGTAACCATCTGGATAGTTTGAGATAGGCGCCCAATTAGCCGGATAGAGACATTACGTGTATTCCTAGTACCTAATATTCAAGTCGGATTTGTCATCGCTAAAGTGGCAGCGAGGAAGGCATATAGACATCGAAAACAACACACCTTACCGGGAAACTTCCAGGGAGCAAAGCCGAGAGATATCGCATGTTGTTAGCGGGAATGCGCACTGTTTCGACCACATGGTCCGTGCTTCTAGCGGACACTTGCATGTGTGTGCTACGTCAATCAGGCTTCCTAGTTAGTCTAGATGCCCCACAAAAATTTCCCGTCTGAACCAGTGCCATTGAACCGAATTTTTCGCGTGGTTCGGTCATCGCAGGTCGCCCGACTCAGAGCTGAGCCGATATTTTGCATTCTGCATCATCGAAAGCTTGCTGCAAGCAGCCAACACCTCCAGTTTGATCACAATCGGAGTGCCTCTCCTTACCTTCTCTTTGCCCGGCTCTCCGACATACTGGGCTTTTTGTTCACCTGCTCTTGCTCCACCCCTTAATCTCTTCTCCCTTCCCTTTTTGTTTGCCGCTTATTGCCAATCCTAATTAAAAATGTCCAGTCAATTCCCTACCATTCCTCCTGTGCGGCCTACTCCCGTCGCGATTCCGTCAGATCCGTCGCTGTGGGACAGGATATCGACATGGGCGTCGGACAACAAGGCGGTTGTGTATACCATTGCGGGTGTCGCAGTTGTTGTAACCGGTGCTGGCGTGGTCTACTACTTCAATAGCAGTTCGGTGCGTATCAATATCTGGTTTGATCACGGAGGGGAATCGAGAAGCTCTGCACCTGCATGCGAGGTCCTACATGGCACGCTCATAAAAGAGAATTCAGCACTGACGATTCCTATCGCGCATTCTAGAGCCCGAAGAGCGAATCCTCACCGAAACTTAGTAAGAAGGAGCGCCGGAAACGAAAGGAAGCCGAGAGGAAGGCGGAAGCTGCGGAGAAGGGGGAGTCCACATTTACAGAGGCGGGCCCCTCCGGCCCAGCTACTGCGGCAGGTCCGTCCCCACCGAAAGCTGCGTCCGTCTCCAGCGAAGAAAATGTCGCCGACATCGACGAGGCCACCATTGAGAGCCTCTCACCAGAAGAGCGCAAGGTCCGCGCGGTCAAGCTGAAGGAGCTTGGCAACAAGGCGTATGGCTCGCGTGACTACCCCACGGCCATCGGCCTGTACACCAAGGCGATCATGTGCAAGCCCGACCCAGTGTACTACTCGAACCGCGCCGCCTGCCACAGCGCGCTGCACAACTGGGATAACGTCGTCGAGGATACCACCGCCGCCATCAACCTCGATCCGGACTATGTGAAGGCGCTGAACCGCCGCGCCGCTGCTTACGAAAACCTGAGCAAGTACAGCGAGTCTCTGCTCGACTACACGGCCAGCTGCATCATCGACGGATTTAGGAACGATTCCAGCGCCCAGGCGGTCGAGCGACTCCTGAAGAAGTTCGCTGAGTCCAAGGCCAAGGAGATCATGGCCCACAAGGAGCCCAAGCTCCCGAGCCCGACCTTCGTCGGGAACTACCTTCAGAGCTTCAGGGAGAAGCCGCGCCCGGCCGGCCTTGAGGACTCGGTGGATCTACCCGAGGACTCGGGTAAGGGTCAGCTCCAGATCGGCCTCGCGGAGCTGGAGAAGACAACGGGTGACCGGTATGAGGCCGCATCTGCCGCCTTCGATAAGGCAGTGCAGCTGGGCGACCTCGGCGAGTTCGAAGCGCTGGCATACAACATGCGCGGGACCTTCAAGTGCCTTCTCGGTAAGCACGAGGAGGCTCTGGTCGACCTGACCAAGTGCATCGAGCTGGACCCGTCTATGACTCAGAGCTACATCAAGCGGGCCAGCATGTTCCTCGAGCTAGGTAAGTGTCTTTCTTGGAATAGCAGTCAACGCGTTGTCACAATAGCAGTGGCGATCGTGGTTCCGATCTAACGTCTGCTACAGGGAGGACTGAGGAGGCAGAGGTCGACTTCGAGACGGCCATGTCCAAGAACCCGGACGACCCGGACATCTACTACCACAGGGCGCAGCTGCATTTCATCAAGGGCGAGTTCCCCGAGGCGGCCAAGGACTACCAGAAGTCGATCGACCTGGACCGTGATTTCATCTTCTCGCACATCCAGCTCGGCGTGACGCAGTACAAGATGGGATCCATTGCGTCCTCGATGGCCACCTTCCGGCGCTGCGTCAAGAACTTCGAGAAGGTACCCGAAGTGTATAACTACTTCGGCGAGCTGCTCATGGACCAGAACCGCTGGCCCGACGCGGTCGAGAAGTTCGATACGGCCATCGAACTGGAGAAGACGGCCCGTCCGACGGACATGAATGTGCTGCCGCTCATCAACAAGGCTCTGGCCCTCTTCCAGTGGAAGCAAGACTTTGGGGAGGCTGAGAAGCTGTGTGAGAAGGCTCTGATCAGTAAGTGTCATCGCTTGCAGTAGTCCTTTCCCCGCCCATTCAAACTCATACCCACTTTGAGAAGCATCATTGCTTACCTAGCCTTCAACCCCCGATGCAGTCGATCCTGAATGCGACATTGCCGTCGCGACGATGGCCCAACTCCAGCTTCAGCAGGGCAAGGTGGTCGAGGCGCTCAAGCAGTTCGAGCGGGCTGCCGAACTGGCCCGGACCGAGGGCGAGCTGGTCAACGCTCTGTCTTATGCCGAGGCCACCAGGACCCAGATCCAGGTCCAGGAAAAATACCCCAAGCTGGCCGCGCGCCTGCAGAGCATGGGGCCTCCGGGAGCCGGCCCTATGGGTCGGTGAAATGGCTCGTAGGTTTGCGCGTACTCGTCACCACCCAATTTCATTTACGAGACACCCCTGAAAAAGAATACAGGACGGATGGGCGATGATCTCGTTGTAAGAATTATTTGATGGCAGCCAACTCAAGGAAGGATTGGGAAAGACTACAGGCGTGTTCGATGGGCTTCATTGAAGGTGGCTGGCAATAAGGGGATGGCATCTCTGAGCTTTGTTATTGGAGGTCGGTCGCACCTGACTGAAAATTACTTGGGTGACCATGTTGAAGAGGGTATTTGCCTGAGTATCACCCTCTTTCTCCCTGCTACACAAACTTTTTCGCTTTTTTCGCTGCCATATTGCGGAGGGGGAACAAAAGCTCATGACTGCGGAGTTTTTTCTGTTCTTTCTCCTGGGTTGCTTTCCTTCACTTTGCTGTGCCATTCAGGGATCTTGTAAAGAGATAGGCCTACATAGCTGTATATAATATTCCTCCCTCTCTTTGCTTGTTCTATGGTCCAAGGTCTTAGTCAGTAACTGACACATGCTCGGTTGTTTTTTATGCTCTTTCAACTCCCGAGGTTGGGTTGTGAAGAGACAAATTATCATGAACAGGAGGAATAGGTAGTTTGCTATTTACAACATACGGACAATGCTTGAGCTCCCCACCCTTTTCCTGCTACTACATACTCAAGAAACAAAAACAGAACTGCCAGCGTAGGCCCGCTGATGATAATACGACACTCTCCCGCCGTGTATTACTTGATTCATCTGGCGCTTACCGATGGTTCCCTTCCTTCCCTCTCCAGAGGACGCAAACCGCTCGCACTTGGATATCCCGGTTCCCGCAGAGGCATAATTAGTAATTGTGAAGAGAAAGAAAACGGGAAAAAATGGGACCAAGAAAATGGGCTAAGCGTGCGCGACGTGCGGTGCTTGGTAAAAAGGGGTCCTCTATTACTGGGGCCACACTCATCATAGGACGAAAAGACTTTGCTCGCACAACATGTCCCAAAACGTGATGCCGAGGAAACACAAAGATGAGAGCCATTTTGAAGAAAAACCTATGAACTTAAAGAAATGGGTAAAAGTGAGATTATGCCTTGCCCTGCGCCGCCCTTTGCTGGGCCGGCAGGGTGACGCCGAAATAGATGCCTAAGGCGAGGGCGAGGATGGCGATGATGAGGATGACGATGCCGAGGCAGTACCACTTGAGCTTGCGGCGGTGCCTGGCCAGTATGCCCGCCTTGTGGACCTCGGTGGTGCCCGCCTTAAGGTTCGTCACCGTGTTCTCCGCGTGCTCCTCGGCCTGCCGCACGACGGGCTCCTGCTGGATCACCAGGGTGTCGATGTCCTGGTACAGGGCCGCCAGCTCCGTGATGGACTTCTCGATGGCGAGCATCTCGTTGTGGCGCGCGCGGACGGCGCCCAGCACGGCCGTGCCCTGGGCGGCGCGGTTTTGGCGGAGCTGTGGGTTTCCTTCTAGTCAGCCTGGTTTCGTCTTGTTTCTATGGGATGGCCCATAAAAGGAAAAAGCAAAGATGAGGAGAGGAGCCCAAAGTAGAATAGGGAAGGTGTTAAGCGAAGTTTTGCGTGGGGACACGTACAGCCTGCTGGAACACACCCTCATCGCCCCAGTCACGATCGGCAGCCTGGCGCGCCTCCTCGGGCGAGGCGCCCGGGTTCGCGATGAGGAACTGCCTCGAGATCTGCTCACGGTAGCGCTCCTTGTAGCGGCTCTCCTCCTGGAGGTAGCCGTTCAGCTCCTTCTTGAAGTCCTCGTTGAGCGAGTTCCAGTGCCTCTTCTTCATCTCGTGGACTGACGCCTCGGGCGTCCTCTCGACGTCGCCCTTGAGCGTCCTGATCTGGGAGCGGATCGAGGTCGAGCGGCGTGACGCCTCGGCGACCAGGACCTCCAACTGCTGCCGCGCGCTGTCGTCGCCCGTCAGGGCGCGCGAGTGCAGCGTCGCGATCGACTGGACATCCGTCGTCAGGGAGCGAATCTCCGAGCGGGTGAACTCGACCTGCCCGAGGAAGTCGCGCTGCGACATTGCGTATGAGGATGCCGAAGGGGCCGCCTGTTGCTGCTGCTGCTCCGGCATGTACTCCGCCGGCTGCTGCTGCTGACCGCCGTACTGCTGGCTGCCATAGGGCTGCATCTCATGTTGCTCCTGTTGAGTGAATGGGTTTGGTCAGCGCCGCGCACAACCTCAGCAAAGGGAGATCAATATCGTGCTGGCAAGGGCTCACTTGTTGACCGCCATAGTTGTACCCGTAGCCTGACTCGGCTGAGGGTCCCTGCCTATAGGGATTGCTTTGTTGATTGTACTGATTGTAAGACATGATGGAAGATGCGGGTGGGGGTCAATTGATGCGACAATTGACGCTCTGTCTCCTCTGTTCGTGCCGGCTGCGAGTGGAATCACGAAACGAAACGAAACGACGATGTGGGGAGACCAGAGAAACGATTCGAACGAGACGGGATGAGTGAAGTGACCTCTCACGAAAGATCAACTTTTTGTTTGGGCTGATACAGGTAGACTAGTTTGTAATGGTGCAGTTAAATCTACCCTCCTCGCCGCCGGTTCTGCGGGTGTGTGATGGAGCTAAAAACTCGGTTACTTGAACTTGTAGGGACGGAGCAAACGCTTAGCTGGGGAAAAGCTCGGCGATTGATGACGTTGGATGCTTAGTGCGGGCCGTTGCTGCTGCAACTGGCAGGAGGTTACCCACAAGGGCAGTCTAATGACCCAGTGGCTTGTTACCGTTAGGTGGCAGAAATGTGGCTTAGCTCGGCTCCGACTGCGATCTCCTTGGCGTCTTGTCTGGCGGCCTACTCCGTCAACACCTTTGGCTCTTTAGTGGTGGGCGGGCAATTCGCACTGTTTATCTGGAGGCAGGAATCGTACGGGGACACTTTTGGGCGTGATTGCCTTTATTCTACGTACTATGAGAGGCCTAGAGTATAGCGGGTGAAGCACTATGATTAGCTTCTTAAACACCTGTGCAAGCCAAGAGGTTCGAACTTTAGCAGATATACTAGTTTGATGCCCCATCATCCCAGCGAGCATTCCGTCAGTGACAGAGGAGAGCCAGATACCTGACGGTTTACCACCAGTCTAGGTAGTACGTAGGGGCAGAATGTCGGATTCGGAATCGCGGGTTGATCGCGTAACTGCTGTGGCTGAGAGGCAGTGCCCCTGGACCTTTCTGGTCGTCTTTTCACCTGGGAACTCGAATTATGGAGATTCCCATGTTGGCTATTTCTTAGCTTGAGAGAATCGCACTCGCATGAAATCTTAATGGTTACTTCCTTTTTTTTTCGGTGGGGCTTATATGGGGTTCCAGGCTTTCGGGGGGCTGTGATGCCCAGCTCACTGCAGCAGATGTACGGATAGGTATGTCGGTGCCTGGAGGTAGCGAACAAGTGTGGAAACTCTGCTGATACGCGTGGAAACTTTCTGCGCCTCGGCTGCCGATTTCCTATCTGATCTGAGCCGCACACATTGAAGAAGGAATCTAGGCGCGGTGAGTACCAACTGTATCTTGGATGACCAGGCGCCAAAGCCTCCTCCAAAGAAATTGGTGTCCCTCCTCTTCATATATGGCTTGACCCCGTGTGCTACTTCCTCAATGAGTCCAATAACCCCCGTCCATTTTGAACCGGATGTGACATCAACCCAGAGAACTCCTCACGCGCTTTCTCTTGCTAAGGGCCCGTCGTAGAGAGCACTATGATGGATTAAACTCCCTGAAATCAGCCTGGGGGCCAACACATGTCCCCGCTGTGATCCTCGCTTAGGGGCCTCGCTAGGTAATGGCCTGATGTCTCATAATGAGGAAAATTCCCACTTCTGCCGTGGCTACTGGGCCGAATTTTTGCTCGTCCTCCGAAACCGAATATGGGGGAGACACCCTCATTCATGTCACCAACGAGGTCAGGCGTTTGTCCGGATGGCAAGATGAGCACATAGTCGGCGGTTTTCCGCACCTCGCCCATCATTTCCGTTTGATACTCAGGAATGCGTTCCTCCATCACAAGTAGTTCTTCTTTCTACTTGTGCGAGTGTACTGGCTGAGGTGCCATTCGACGTCGCCATCCTTGTTCTCCAGCGTGCCCCCGCGAATCTCGAAGCACTTCAAGCTCATCCTTGGCCCGACCTCAGCCAGCTCCACGCTCTGATAGCTCGTGCGGACGAAGACATGGTGCCGAACCTCGATGACATCGTCAATGTTCTTGAAGGTAACAACCCGGTTAGACATCTTGGTCTTGCTCGTCACCGCTTCGCGCGGGGGGAATAAATGCTTCAAGACTTTGACCACACGTTGGCCCAGCGGAGTGGTGAACCCCTCGAATATGAGATGGGGATAGGCCTCCGACACAGTCCCCCTGACGCTGCCGGGAATGTCATGCCGCAGGAGAACGTTGTGGAGGGAGAACGAGACCGTCGGCCCATGGGGCATGTGAGAGACGGTGAGCGCAGTCGGGGTCCCCCGGCGCTCGTGGAGGAGGATGATGTCGGACAGACCGGCCGCCTGGACGCTGCGGACGAGCTCGGGAAGGATGAGGTTTCCACGGTTCAGCCGAATTGATGTCGGCAGGAGCAGACGGATCTCCTTGGCGAACGCGGCCAGGCGCGCGCTGGGGTCTCGACTGGTTGTCACCATCACCCTCGGGTCGACCAGCCCGCTCAATTGTGCATACTCGTCGTCGAGATCAAGCTGGTCCTTGTCTAGACTTGACTCGTCGTACTGGTAATCCTTCCGAAGCTCCTTGTCATTTGCTATTGAAGAGTCCAGCTGCTTGCCCTGAGCGAGGGCTGCTCTCAGCTTTGCCTTCTTCTCGTTGATCTCTGCATCCTTAAGAATCGCAGCCTTGCGATACAGGTAGTCCCTGCGTTGCCTTGCTTGTTTCCGCTATAGAGAGGAGAGCCAGTTGTTAGCTAGGTAGCGAGCTAAGCGTCCCGAAATGTTGAGCAGTCGGACTTACTATCATGGCTATGGGTGGTTTGTTGTACGTCCCTCCTACTCGAGAGTGGTGGTTGGAGGACTGCGAGGAAAATCTAAAAAAAGAAGGGGAAAATGCCCAAGCAGATCCCCCAATGTGGGGTCGATGCTACGTACTGGGGTATGATAAGATCGATCGAATTGAGGAGTTTATCGGCTTATCGGCACGTGACTGGAAACTTTCGATAGACCTGGTTCATCTACGCCGCCAACCCACACACCCACCAAATTTACCTTGGGTGCTGGAGATCGCAGGCTGTGTCTGTACCGAGTAACGGCTGTTCCAGGTCCAGCCAAACTAAGAGCAAACGTCGACTCCCCAGTTGCCACGCGCATATAAAAATCTCGTGGTCCCCTTTTCCCTTTTCTGAAATAATGTGACACCTTTCTCGTCTTTGCGACTATTCCCCATTCTCTGCCCGCCGAGTCCGGACCGAGACAGAAATCTTCCTGAAGCCTGTGAGTGGCGGATATCGCATATCTCACTTTCTCGGCTGGCCGTGCGGTTTTACATGCTGTCACTACTTTTCCTTTCCTTCTTTCTTATCTTCTTTCTCTCTTTTATTTCCGCTCTTTCCAAGTATTCTATAATTGTCTAACCGATTCAACACATTTTTATCAGACAAGAACATCAAACACGCTCCATCCAAGTGTTGTCAATCCTATAATGGAGGGCGCGTTTACCCACCTCGGGAACCACCTCATCTCCGACTCAGCTGCCGCGATCAAGGCCGGTGATACCGACGACCTGTCAAGCATCGACCCCGAAGAGAGCCTTCTCTATGGAAAGTATGGTGGCCGAGGCGGACTAGGCAATGCCCGGCGTCGGGGCGACGACGATGACAATGAGACTGAGGCCTATGATGATGAGGACGAGGAGAGCCTGGCTAGTGTGCCGGTCGACGGCATGCGAGGTCTCAATCTCAAGGAGGCGGAGGAAGAGAAGGAGCTTCCTGCCCATGCATGCGCGTATGTTCACCTTGTCCCTCCCCCCCCCCCACCCCTTGCTTGCCC
>PYSP01000087.1:45013-77195 GCA_003049395.1 Pseudohalonectria lignicola | reverse complement strand
CCCACCCCTTGCTTGCCCTTTGGACCCCTCCCTCCTTTTTAGCTTTTCTGCCCCGCTGTGGCCGCTGCTAACTCTTCCTCCTAACGACCAGGTACTGTGGCATCCACTCTCCCGCATCTGTTGTCAAGTGCTTGGGCTGCAAGAAATGGTTCTGCAACTCTCGCGGGAACACGTCGTCGTCCCACATCATCAACCATCTTGTCCGCGCCCGTCACAAGGAGGTCCAGCTGCACCCGGAATCGACACTGGGGGACACTATCCTGGAGTGCTACAACTGCGGAGTTCGGAATGTTTTTCTGCTCGGCTTCATCCCCGCCAAGTCCGACACAGTCGTTGTTCTGCTGTGCCGTCAGCCATGCGCCGCCAACCCATCCTCGAAGGACATGAGCTGGGATATCTCACGGTGGTCGCCTCTCCTGGACGAGCGCAACTTCTTGCCGTGGCTTGTGGCGATCCCCTCGGACGCGGAGCAGCTGCGCGCGCGGCACCTCACGCCTCCAATGATCGCGAAACTTGAGGAGCTCTGGAAGGAAAATGCCAACGCCACGGTGCAGGACCTAGAGAAGAACGACACCATCGATGACGAGCCCCACCCCGTCCTTCTGAAGTATGACGACCCGTATCACTACCAGAACATCTTCGGCCCGCTTGTCAAGATGGAATCCGACTACGACAAGAAGCTGAAGGAGGCGCAGTCCGAGGACGACCTGGTCGTGCGGTGGGACTACGGCCTCAATAACAAGCACCTCGCCAGCTTTGTCCTCCCCAAGATCGAGTCTGGCGACGTGAAGCTTGCCGTTGGCGACGAGATGCGTCTCAAGTATCAGGGAGACCTGCGCCCTCAGTGGGAGGGCGTTGGCTATGTAGTGAAGATTCCGAACAACCTGTCGGACGATGTCACGCTGGAGTTGCGCAAGTCCGGCAACGACAAGTCCGTCCCCACCGACTGCACTCACAGCTTCTCCGCAGACTACGTCTGGAAGGCGACATCCTACGACCGTATGCAGCTTGCTATGAGGAACTTCGCGGTCGACGAGATGAGCGTGAGTGGCTACATCTTTCACAAGCTGCTCGGTCACGAGGTTGCTGTTGCCCCTATGAGGACGACCATGCCCAAGAAGTTCACTGCCCCTGGCTTGCCAGAGCTCAACGGCAGCCAGATCAGCGCTATCAAGGCCGTTCTCTCGACCCCGCTGAGTCTCATCCAGGGCCCTCCGGGAACCGGCAAGACAGTGACGTCAGCCACCATCATCTACCACCTCGCCAAGATGAACAACAGCCAGGTTCTCGTCTGCGCCCCTTCCAACGTTGCTGTTGACCAACTGTGCGAGCGGGTCCACCGCACGGGGCTCAAGGTGGTTCGTCTCACGGCCAAGTCTCGCGAGGATGTCGAGTCCTCGGTGAGCTTCCTGGCGCTGCACGAGCAGGTCCGCATGAATGACACCAACCCGGAGCTTGCCAAGCTTCAACAGCTCAAGAGCGAGCTCGGCGAGCTGTCCAGCCAGGACGAGAAGAAGTTCAAGCAGCTGACTAAGGCTGCCGAGCGCGAGATCCTGGGCAACGCCGATGTCGTCTGCTGCACTTGTGTCGGAGCGGGCGACCCTCGGCTCGCCAAGATGAAGTTCCGCAACGTCCTGATTGACGAGTCCACCCAGTCCGCGGAGCCGGAGTGCATGATTCCCCTGGTCCTCGGGTGCAAGCAGGTCGTCCTGGTTGGGGATCACAAGCAGCTGGGTCCGGTCATCATGAACAAGAAGGCGGCCAAGGCGGGCTTGAACCAGTCCCTCTTCGAGCGTCTTGTCAAACTCAGCCTCACGCCGATCCGCCTCAATGTCCAGTACCGCATGCACCCTTGCCTTTCTGAGTTTCCCTCCAACATGTTTTATGAGGGGTCCCTCCAGAACGGTGTTACCATCCAGCAGCGTCTGCGGCGGGACGTAGACTTCCCCTGGCCGGTCGCCGACATGCCCATGATGTTCTGGTCCAACCTGGGCAACGAGGAGATCTCGGCGTCTGGGACATCATACCTGAACCGGTCCGAGGCAACCAACGTGGAGAAGATCGTCACACGTTTCTTCAAGGCAGGTGTGAAGCCGGGCGACATTGGTGTCATCACTCCGTACGAGGGCCAGCGGAGCTACATTGTCAGCGCCATGCAGACTTCTGGCTCCTTCAAGAAGGAGAGCTACAAGGAGGTCGAGGTTGCATCCGTTGACGCCTTCCAGGGACGTGAGAAGGATTTCATCGTGCTGTCCTGCGTCCGCTCAAACGAGAACCAGGGTATTGGCTTCTTGTCAGACCCTCGCCGTCTGAACGTCGCCCTCACTCGTGCCAAGTTTGGCGTTGTCATCATCGGAAACCCCAAAGTGCTATCGAAGCATGAGCTCTGGCACCACCTCCTGGTCCACTTTCGTGACCGCAAGTGCCTCGTCGATGGTCCGCTCACGAACCTGCAGGCGTCGCTCCTCCAGTTCGGACGCCCTCGCCAGAGCTACCGCCCGAACCGATTCGCGCAGCAGCAGCAGCAGCAGCAGCAGCAACAACAACAACAGCAACAGCAACAACAACAGCAGCAGCAGCAAAACCACTTTGCAGCACCTAATAACCATGCGGGTGGCTATCCCAACGGCCGCTACAGCAGCGGTGGTCTCAACGGCTCCACCCGTGACTTCGATTCCGGCTCGATCTTGTCGTACATTCCGGATGACGTCTCGTCTATCCACAGCTCTGCTCTTGGCGGCACCGGCCTGGGCGCTGCCTACCCGGCCATGTTCTCCAGCTTCAACCCGGAACAGTGGCCAGGTCTTCCTGGAGCGCCAACAACCGGTCGGTCTGGAGGGAGGAACCGCGGCGGCCGGGGTGCGGAGAGCATTGCCGGGGAGAGCGTCGCCAACTCGGAGTTCACTGACGCCAGCTCCAGCATCATCGGCGTCAAGGGGGTTGGCCAGGGCGGCGCCAGCCTCGGCGCGGGCCTGCACGACGCTATCGGCACCGGGCGGCCGACCTCATACAGCCACAGCGATCGCCTGAGGCAGTACGTCGAAAGTGGAGGCCGGTACGGTGGGCCAGTCGCCAGCAACGGCTATCGACGATACGATGATGACCAGCAGAGCATCAGCACGGCCTTCGCCAGCCAGATCGGCGGCTCCAGCTACGACTGAGGGTGTCAAGCAAAGCAGATGATGAAGGTTAACCCCCCGAACAAGCGAAGCACCTAAGAATCAGCTTTTCCCTCTTTCTCGAAAGCGACGGACTTGCTTGATCCACCCCCGCAGACGGCTCAACCCGTTGCGGAGTGCGCCCCGTCCTTGATGACCGGCCATATGGCAGCATCTGGGCCGGCCTTCTGCGGGCCCATTGTTGCCGCAGTCTCGAGCAAGCAAGGCAGCTCAGTCTCGCTCTCCCCGTCCCTACTAGCGTGGATGCACATGAAATGTGCGACCTGCCCCTAGTCCCTCAAGGAGACCATTTTATCGGTGACCCGTCGGACATTGACGACTCCAATTTCGGAGCATTGCTAGGGCGGCGTGTTTGACCTAAATGCTAGCGATGCCGCCGCCCCCTCACGGAGCAACACGGAACTCCTCCACTTGACAAACGGGGGTTGTCGGTGCCAAAACGATATGGACATTGATGCCTAGTGAAGATTGCCACGCATGGTTAGGTGGTTGTTGTTGGACGTAACGAGGTTGGAGAACAGGCAACGAGGTGGCGGGTTTAGCTTTGGTTGGAACGTGGGTGGTTGAGAAAAGGAGAACTCAAGACGGTGCTCGCTGACACTTGGCAGACCAGACCTCTTTCCCAGGGGTGGCCGCCCTTGCCCTCCGTTTTACCTCTTCGGTCATCTTACACCTCGATTGTTGTCACTCTTTTCCTGTCCGTGACCAGGCTCTTCCGTCACCAAAACCACCCTCACTTCTTGCTGTTAAAGGACATCTTCGCGGTGACTCTTTATTTTGGGATGCTTCCTTTCTTTTCGCACAACCCGCTTCCCCCATTTGCCTGTTCCCGTTTCTGGACCCTCCTTCCCATCCTAACCAGACGGCAGTTATGGCAGGCCAATCGCCTAGCCGATGCCTTGTGGTCAGGTTGCACTGCGTGCTTTAATGTTGACTGGATCCATACCAGTAGCCATTCCTTTTGCTGCAGAGATATCACAGAATTATAATTGAATAAAAACAAGACATCTTTGCGTACCTCTTCCGTAGGTTACCTACCTAGGTACTATGGCTACCACATAGTAGCTTGGCTTGCCATGACAGGATCTCCCCTAGTTCGGGTGAACTTGTATGTCAGAAGAGAATAATCCGCAGGTATTATTGGGTCGGGGTAAACCTGCCCAGAGCAGCTCGTACCGTGGGGCTCTGCTGGTAAAGACGGGACGCATCAAGGCAAGGGGCGTTTAGTGTTTATGAGGCCATTCCCCAATCCCCACTGATCAAACACCACCACACAACCGAGATCTGGGCCTGGCTTGCCTAGACCAGCACCCTACTGCGTAGATGTCAAGCAAAGGTAGCAATGCCCCTTTCCTGGGGCCTTTGAGGCACTATCAATCCTCAATTCCATGGTTCGGGGAGCTATCAAACCTCGCCGTGGCCGCTTTCTGTTCCGCGAAAATGACTTGTTTGCTGGTAAGCCTGGAAATGCGTGGCAACGGTGGGGCGCTCAGGGCAGAGTTGCACTCCTTCAGAGGGTGACGGGTCCGGATAGATCCCTGGAATGGGCGGGAGGGTCCAAGGTGGTGGGTCCCTGAGTCTGTGCGGCCGCTCGTGAGAACCCTTGTTAGGCGCACATTGGCGGGCCTTCTGCCGCCACAATATTGCAGAGCCATGACCTCATACACGGATGAAACCAGGGCGGCAAACAAGTCGAACTTTGCGGTCCAGCCACTGCCCTGGTGAGGCAACAACTGTTGAGCGATTCTCAGCGATTCTTCGGCGAGGACTCGCGCTAGCTTTCTCAGGCAAAGCAAGAAAAGCCGAGCGTCGTGAGTGGACTGGTTGGTGCGATGGTGCGCTAATTCGTGGCGCGGGCGAGCCAAGCGCCTGCCATCCATCAAATCACCTTTGCCCAATCGCTTTCATTTCTATTCCATCTAGGACGTTCCACTTCCATTATAGCCCCCTCATGCCCCAGATACAAGCAAAAACAATATACATATATGCAGCTGCGTCCTTTTCTTGCTGTGCCCTCCCAGTGCGTGCTCCCCCATCTTCAGCTTCCGATCCCGAGTGTCTGGTCGCCCAACCGCGCGAAACTGAGCCAACACAAACTTCTTTGTTCATCTGTTGCGAAGGAGAACCACAAAACCTAACCAATTCTCGTCTCCAGCTATCTGCAGGAGGCAGACGCGAGAGAATTACACCCCAAAGCAAGGAGGCTATATCCTGATCTTCGGGTCTACAATTACACCCACCTAGGGCACTTAGGGCTTGAACTTTGTTCGTGAGGACCCAGCGCTCACCCGACATTAGCACCTGCCTACCTACCTGCCTAACTACGGACATACCTACCAACCTAGGTGCCTAGCAAGCCATCACTCGCACTATGGAGGCAACCACCGAGACACCCACCACGACAGCGAGAGATCCCGCCCCTGCCCCTTCTGCAGCGGGTACTCAAGCCGCTCCTGGGGTAGCTGCCAATGATACGGAGGCGAATCAGGTCAACGAGCCCTTGGCAGCCACTGAAGGCGCCAAAGACACCACGAAATCGGCTACTGCCACTACCTCTACTAGTATAGCGAGAGAGCCTCTTGCGCCGGCGGAGAATACCAAGAGCGGCCAAGAAGGTACTGCATCCACGGCAACGACTTCCAATACTGCTCCAGCTGCCTCGTCTACACCAGCTTCTACCACAACACACGCCACCTCGGAAAAGCAGCTGCAACGGAAGGCGGTGACGGCATCACCGGCGCCGATATCGACATCCACATTGTCGCCCCCATCCAGCTCGGCCGTGAAGAACGACGGGATCGACCTGGTGAACCCGCACGACTTCAAGGGCAGCGTCAACTCCAACAACGACCTGCCCTCGCCGGCCGTGCTCAAGCGGATCGAGAACTACTCGGTCCTGGACCGGCACGGCAAGTCGCACGCCTTCAAGTCCCTCTACAGCGGGCGGAGCGTGGCACGGCGGGTGCTCGTCATCTTCGTGCGGCACTTCTTCTGTGGCAACTGCCAGGAGTACCTGCGCTCGCTCTCGGCGTCCATCACGCCCGAGTCGCTCCTGCGCCTGCCCGTGTCGACCTTCATCGCCGTCGTCGGCTGCGGCGACCCGGGCCTGATCGACATGTACGCGTCCGAGACGGGCTGCCCCTTCCCGATATACGCGGACCCGACCAGGCGGCTGTACGACGAGCTCGGCATGATCAAGTCGCTCAGCCCCGGGGCCAGGCCCGCCTACATGCGCAAGAGCCTGTTCGCGAGCGCGGTCGAGAGCGTCGTCCAGGGCCTGAAGCAGATCCCCACGGGGCTGGTGACCAAGGCGGGCGACCAAAGGCAGATCGGGGGCGAGTTCCTGTTCGAGCCGCCCAGCCTGCTCACCCCGGCGGACGAGCTGGACCGCAGGATCGGGGACCACCAGGAGCACCACGGCAGCGCGCTGGGGCCGAGTCCTCTCACCCCCAGCGCGACGACGAAGAAGGACGGCAGCAACAGTAGCGGAGAGGTCGGCGGGAGTGGTGGCAACGGCAGCGGCAGCGGCAGCGCGGAGAAAGCGGCGACGGCTGCGGCAGGGAGCGCAAACGGAAGCACGGGCCGCCTGCAGCACGAGGACGAGGACGAGGGCGAGGTGGAGGAGAAGCGGGTGACGTGGTGCCACCGGATGAAGAACACGCGGGACCACTCCGAGGTGCCGGAGCTGATGGAGGTGCTGGGCCTCGACGGCGACGGCATGCCGGCCAAGGACAAGAAGCGGTGGTCGCGCGCGCTCGAGACGAGGAAGGGCACGGGCCTGAGCATGGCCAGCCAGATGAGCGCCCTCAGGGCCGAGTCCGAGGCGGCGGCCGCCGCCGCCACCGCTGCGGAGAAGTCTCCAGCGCCGTCTGCTACTGCGTAGATGGCGTGATGTGTGAGCGGTCTAGCGGGGTGTGTGGGGGATGCAGTTTGAGAAAGCGGTCCTGGCTGGTGAAGGCGACTAAGTGCCGCTGTTGGGCTGGATCAGCTATTTTTTCTCAAGTCTAGTGGTGTTGCCCAGACCACCCTAGGGAATGTTTTGGGGCGGGACATCCATCTCTCTTCATCTTTCCTATTTCTTGCGTGGAAAAGGATTCGGAGAAGCGACATGCCCGTTTTGGCGGTGTTATGAGGTCTGATATTGACAGTTCATGCGTGAGGTGGAAGTTGCAGTTTGGAGTAAAAAGGTGTGAACCCTGTGGATTGTATGAGCAAAGCATCCTTGGGGTGTTGGGCATGTTGCCTTCCGAAACTTTGTTCGAGTTCATTTGTTGTCGTTTTCTGCCTACGTCTCGTCAGATCTGCATAGCTAGCAAGCATTGACTCTTTGCTCAGAAACATGATATCGTCTTCGCCNCCCCCCCCCCCCCCCCCCCCCCTGGGTATGCGTATTCTCCTCCAGGTCTTCAACTTGACTCATACTGTTCTATGAACTGATATTAAAACAGACAAGAAATGAAATACGGTACCATATCTTCCCGTTCCGAGATATGTCGCTCGTGCCGAATCCCGATAGATTCTAGCAGCTCGATCATAACAGACCCCCCGCCGAAGGGGTGTTCCTAATCGACAAGCGGGTGAACGACCCGCGGGTACTCCGGTACTGCATCAAGCCCGAGAAGCCTGCTGACGTTCCTAGTGGTTGATTTGGGATGGGGAAAGGGCGCAAATGTCTCGCGGCGACGGCAAAGCGACGCTCGAGGCCGTTAAGAAGGCAGGCTAGGTCGTGGTTAGCACCATGACCAAGAGGCCGCATGTCCGAGGTGAGCACCCATGTTCTCCACCAGCGTCCAAAACTGTTCGGTCACGGCAGGGCACCATAACGCCCGGGTTGGTCATCATCGAGAACTCTGATCTCGTGCAGAATGGCCTAGCCATCGGTCCTCGCCTCCATGTGCCCGCTGTCTGGGCCGGGGCCATAATTGTGGCTGTTCAGCAAGGTCAAATCTAGCCTGTTCCTGGTGGGCCGTCGAGATGTCACCGGCTATAGCGGACAGATCGGCCGGATGCAAACTGCCTCGACTTTCGATCCAGCCCAAAAAGCAAGAGCTACGCCGCCGCCGCATGTAGTCATTCCAGGGAGCGACCCAGCCGCGCCCCGGGGCCGGGCTCAGGCTCGGGCTCGGGGCCGTGTGAAGTTTTGCGGAGGGCGGAGGGCATTGCCCTCGAGGCCATCATGGGAACTGATTCCAACGGGGGCTTCGGGCTGGTTTGGCACAGCCGTCTTTGCATACGGATTTTGATTCTGCTAGGGACCTTACCTAGTTAGGGGCTCCTAGTAACTACCTGTTACCTACCCTCCTTCCGCATTTCCATTCGTGTGTTGTAGGGTGTTGAACGGTGGTCTCGTGGCTGGGATTGACTGGCTGTGGGAGTCATGGAGGGTAGGCGGTTTCGGGGCGTGTGCTGTTGGTGAATCGTGAAATTTCAGCTCCTAATCCTAAAGTCCAGATTTTGTAATATATTTTTTAAAAGAAAAAAAAAAATTGCACCAGGACACTGGGGCAAAGGACGGATGTCTTTAACGAAAGTTCTCATCATCCTCGCCGCTTTGGGTTTAGGGCACCAATCTTCAATACAGACTCTTCTTGCAACTGATCCCATGGTCACTAATCCTTCAATGGCCCTCCAGGGCTTCCTGGGGGTCAAACTACCCCGTGCCAGCCCCTTTTCCTGTGTGATTAGTGACATTGAGGTCTGGCCGTCTGGGGCTTGATTTGACTACTTCAGTGTAGACCCCTTCGCCATCCACTCAGGAGCCAGGATGGGCTTCAAGTTAAGGCAGCAACCAACATCCCGCCATCCCCCGCCTAAAACCCCCCAGCCGCTTGTGCAACCAAAAAGGTGTTGTTACGTGGTTTTCGATCATGCCGCCGCCCGCGTGGTCGAGGTGGCCGCATCGGTCTCGAACTTCGTTTTCGCTCACCCTTTTCGTCTCGTGCGACCCCGTTCTGTAGCTCCCAATTCGTTCGATTAGGTCGAGCAAGCGGCCGGGCGGACATGCTGCCTCCTGTTGGCCCAATTTTCGGGCGAACATACACAAACCACCCCCCCAAACCCCCAAGGGGATGCGGGTAGCTGCTGCCGGAGTTGCGTGCTCGAGATGACGGTGCATTTCTTTGGGCTCATCGTCTTCCTCTTCTGGCGGGTTGCTCTCGTTTTTGCGTTTCGTTTTTCTTGTGGTGGTGAAAGGATGCGGTTGCACAAGTCCCAGGCAAGAGCCAGCGGAGGGCGGAGATCGGCGGGCTGCACTATGGTCATAACGGCTTCACAAGCACGGTAGGATTGAGGGGTTGTTTGGAAGTTTGCGTTGCGTGGTTGTGATTGTGGTTGTATTACGAGGTGAGACCGGGCTCCTTTGGCTTGCGCTTCTCTTTCCTCTTCTTCGCTGTCCTCTCCTCTCTCCGCTCTGAGCAACCTGTCTTTAAATCGGCGGAAAGCGTCCGCTCAGGCGTTCGCTGATCAGAGGAGATCGTATCCCTCCTCGTCACCTTCCCTTCTGACGTCCCCTGAGTACACTTCAGATAGAGATGCAAATACATGCCAAAATGGCGTCTGCACCAACTACGGCCTCTGCTCTACTCTCTACCGTCCATCCGGACATGTACGGCCTAGGGATCCGCACTGCCTTTTACATCCAGTGGCTGGGCCTCATCGCGGCACCGTGGATGACCATATCTTCTTCTCCTTTCCGTCCCGCCTCGGCGTTCTCCCCACCGGCCACGCTCCGCTTCCTCAACACATGCTCCGCCGCGGCCCTTTTTCTCGCCCTCCTGCTCAGGACGACGACATCTTCTCCCGCAGGCGTGCTGCGCGCCGCGGAGACTTACGTGATTCTTCTTCTCGCCTTCGGAGCCTTCTACTTCCTCATTCCATTCTACCTGTGGAGGTTTGTCAAGAGCTCTTGCAGTAGCCGCCGGGCAGAATCCTCCTCGCGAGGGGAAGAGCGGGGAAGGACACGAAGCTGGGGACTAGGGCCTCTGGGGAAGGCGTTTGAGTTTCTCCTGTTAGTGGGTATGCTGTGCTTCCAGATGTGGTTCTGGACCACTGGTGTTGGACTGGCGAGGGCGCGTGTCGGGGACCAGGAAGGGGAGGCGGCAGACGAGGACGAGTATGGATTTTTGTTCTCAAAAGTGGTCATAGATGCCGCTGGTTTCGTGGCATGGAACATCGTCTGGGCGCTGGCGATGCTCCTTGGCTGCCTCTGGATTTTGTGTCTCCGGGCTGGTCTCGTGAGGAGTCCGCGCCGACGACGGAGGAAGAGGAAGAATGGACGGCAGTCCAGGTTAGACACTTCCCCCGAAATCCTTAAGTTACCACGTTCATTGCGGAGTGGGCTCATCTATCTATTACCGGATAAAGAGACGACTAATTAACGAGAACTATGGAATCAATTACAAAGCACAAAGCATCCGCACCACCGCCTCCCTACAGCTCATGGCCGTCTTCGAGACCAGCATCGCTACGGCACTCGTCTGCGCCACCGAGCTCACGATACAGTGGAATGGCCTCGGCGGGGCGGACGGCCTCTCCAGCGCCGCCCAGCTGATTCCCCTCGCCGTATCGGCCGGATTCGTGACGAAGGCGCTGTATCACTGGCTGCTCAGCCAAGGAGATCCCTCCCGCCATCACCGTCGCGCTCACCGCCCGGGTGGTGGATCGTCCCCTCGATCGAGTCGGACCTCCAAGTCTAGTGGTGGGGGCAATGGTGGCAGTAATGGTGGTGCCAGAAGCAGCGGCAGGCGAGGCTCGGGGATTGGCTCCCGTCGCGGCTCTGTGCCTGATGCAGTGCCCGTGCCCATCCCCCCACCCATAGCGGTGTACGGTTCCGGTCCAGTCCCTGGCGCTGCCCCCGGAAACGCGCCTGGACCTCTGCCCGGGGATGCACAAGAGGGAGGTTTCCCCGTCTCGGATCCCGATTCCGAGTCTTCGGGTGAGGAAGGATCGACATCCGAGGGAGACGGGGAGGGCGGCGAATATGTTGACCCTGGCGATCTAGGCTTGGGGGGTGATGGAGGCGGCGGAGCTGGGGCGTACCCCGTGATGGGAAACGCTGACCTGCACATGGGCATGCCGGGAGGGTTTGGCGGTGGCGGGTTCGGAGCGCCACCGCCGCCACCGCCGTCATATCCCCCAGTCATCCCTCCTGGCCCCGGGTTTCCGACCTTTCACAACTTCCAAGATGGGCCACCACCGCCACCACCTCCAGGATCGATGACGATGCCAGCGCATTTGGGCGGTGGAGGCCCACCACCGCCCCCTCCACCTCCCGCCTGAGACTGTGGACAAGACGAATGAGAAGATGGAGGAAGGGGTGTTGAGAGGGGCAGGACGATAGTTTTGGATGATGATATCTAGTGCTAGTGCTTCATACCTCACTGCTGGATAGAGACGGTGCTGCCTTGTTCTCAGCTCTGTCTGATGTGCTCCACTTCCTTCCCCATTTCGCATTCGTCTATCTCGACGACAAACATGCCGACGCCAAAGACAATCTGGGCAGTGACATCGGCCAAGATGGTGCGGCGCTCTGTATGCGTCCCAACAATGAGGGCGTCGGCTCCAGTCTCGTCGACAACGGCGTCGGCGAGCAGGTCAGAGTCAGCCTTGCTGTCTGCTGCCCTGCAGAGGCTGCAAATGGCCACATAATAATATCGGTTGAAGACGAGCCTGTTCCTCCCTCCGATGCCACCCTCTTCATTATTGTGGTTTAGCTCCTTGTGGATACTCACCCTCAGCATGAACTGCCACGAAGAGGACCGCCGAACAAGGGCGACTATGGCCACCGTCGAATTTATCTCCACCTGTTGTCGCAGGTCTTTCGTATAGATGTAAGCCTGCCCCGGGTGGCGCCGAATTGAGGAAGGGATCATAGCTACCATACGAGAGAGAGCCGGCAAAGTCTTTGTCAGGATCCCGAGGTTGCGTGCTTCCTCCCAATAGTTCCTGGATTCGTACCACATCGACTTGTTCGAGATGTAGATCTTCTGCGGCTCCAGGCCCAGCCGCACCAGACCTTCTGACTCCTCCCAGGGTACCTCCAGTGGCCTCCGCTGGGTGTCTCGTGCCCATGTGCGAGCAGGGTGCCCTACGAGGTAGATGGGCAGGATTGGCAGTGCCAGTATCCGCAACAGGTCTCCCCTCCTCCTACACTTCAGCAACAGATAGACGCCACAGTCGCGTCTGAGAGGGTCGTCGGGCACAATCTACTGAGGAGCCTGCACTGCAGTCTACGGCTTGCGATTAACGGAGGATCCCAGAGCCCCTCCCTTCCGGTGCCCACGCAGTCTCTAACCTCGCAGGGGACGACGTCCCCGTCATCACGAAAACAGGAGGGGGACTCAGCGAGGACGGTAAACGAATCTGTCTCGAGAGACCAGGCAAATATGGACTGGTCCTCGATCGTCCTGATGATCTCCTCCTGCAACTGGACGAAGGACTGTGTGCCCTCGCCTCGCCGTACGAAAGGGCCATGTTCACTTCGAATATACCCAGCAGGCAATAGGCGGCGTCCTCAATCCGGGTGGTTCTGCGTCTCGTCGCCCACGACCTGCGCTCCGCGGCGCTTGCCGACCGCATCTTCTCCTTGCCGTGCAGGTACTGGGCGTCGATGCTCGTGATCGAGGAGATGCCGTGGGCAAGGCTGGACCTGGAGCCGAGCGGCTTCCACTCGACCGAGTAGAAGCATACATCCTCCGGCGCGAGGAGCTCCTGGAGCGTCCACCCCCTGGTGAACCATCTGCTTTCCGCTAGCTCTACATCGAGGCTTCTGGCCTTGGGGATCGATTTCCCGACGAGAGGAGCCCTGCTCCTGCAATTGCCGCCGCTCATCATCCTCAGCCCCAGCGGGCCGGGGCTTTACGCCAGCTAGGTAGGCGTAGCATACCGCCGCGAGGCCGTACCACCGAAACATGGAGTTGATGGCCTCACTCAGTTCTGCGCTGCTAGACTTGTCGATGCAGCACGTGTCGATCCAGACGTAGCTGAGGCCGTCCCTTAGCGCCTGTGCGCAGGCGAAGCGTATCTTACGGACGCCCAGCTCCTTCCTCGCCTTCCCGTCGCCCCGGAAGAGGTTGCCGAGGTTGTCGCTGCCGAGGCCATTGAGATCCTGGAAGGACACTTCCTCGCTGGGACTGCCCCATGTATGGGACAGGATTGTGTAACTCGGCACCGCGCCGGCCACAGCGGCGTCCGAACACTGATGCGACGGATCCCTGAATTCCTCGAGCTAGTATGTCTTTGCGTTAAGCAGCCGCATCGCGATTGTGCTCTTTTCGTGTATCGGCTTCTTTTATTCTTGTTCTTTTCTGTTTTGCTCATCTGCTACCCTGTCAGGCCAGAGGACAGCAATTTGTGGTTCGAAAGATAACCACATTCCAAATGTTGCCCAGCTGCGACCCAGCCTTGCCAACATGTTCTCCCTCCTTCCAGGCAAACCCGCCCAGCGGTCAAGCAGACACTGCAGGCGGTCAGCTAAGAAATAAAGTCAACCTTATGCAACGCAAATCCACACCAACTAGACGATGGAGGAAGATGCCAAGAACCAAAACAAGTAGAAAGGAAAGAGACGAAGTGTGGCCAAAGACGAGAACCACACTCTATAATATCAAGATCTTGCGAGAACATAGATCCTCTGCTTCAAATAACTATGTTCTGGATAATCAATTCGTGCGACAAAAAAATCACTCAGCATCACGAAGATGTCTACCTGGGTACACTGAGTTTGATTTGCAAATGAATCTTCTTTCCCGGAAGCTATTGGCTGGGAGACTTAGTGTATATGCATAACCCATCGTTAGGCAGGGCCATGATCCTCAGAACAAGCAGCAAGGCTCTCTCCTAACACATTTGCGAAGTCCTCTCAAGACGAGGTTTCGTCAGACCCCGATCTTCGCCATATGGTAGCCGGGCGAGCTGAGCTCTAGCAGCTTGTCAAACAGGGGCGTCCCCAGCCCAGTCACAGGGTCCCATCCCTCGGTCGCATTCCAGGATGCGTAGGGAACGTAGGGAGACCTGGCGCCGGTGTATATCGAGCGACCGGTACAGCCGCGGGAGCCTCCGAGGGTGATGCTGCAGGAGAGTATGGACGGTATACAATCAGCACTCATAACTGAAGAGTCTCGGGGGGAGAGCACGGATTACGCCAACAGAAAACGGCAACAGCAAAAAGAACGACTTACTCGGTCAGCCCCTGAAACCCTGTCTCATACAGCCACGGGTTCAAGAACCCCATGGGCGGCTTCCCGGCCTTGAGCCTCGCGTTGTTGAGCAGCGAGAAGATGGCAGCCACGGTCGGGGACGAGGCGCTGGTCCCGCCGATCAGTACGTCCTCCCCTTCGTCGACAACGTGGTAGCTGTACGCCTGGGCGGCGATGTCCGGGAACCCCCTGCCCTCCGGGTTGTAAAGGCCGCCCCACCGGTCGCCCAGGATCCCCAGGTACTTCTTCACGGCCGAGTCCTGGTAGGCGGGGCGGGGGAAGACGTCGGAGAAGCCACCGCCGGCCAGTGCAGCCGCCCGCTCCGGTGCCACGTAGCGGGTGCCACCCACCGAGGTTATGTAGGGGCAGGCGCTTTTTTGCAACCGCCGCCGATGGGGTCAAGGTTAGAGGAGCCTTCACTTCCAGGAAGCATGTTTGCTGGACCGAGACTTACGCGGGGAAATTAGGCAGGAAGCGGGTCGTGTTCTTGCCGTCATTGGTCTGGCAGCTCGAGCCGGGGCCGGCACTGTCGAGAGAACGAGATGAGCCAGGGATCAAGCAAACAGCGCAGAGGCAAGACACAGGGTAGGTAGGAATGGAGGAAGCACAAAGCAATGAAACTTACTCTCCAGACGAGAAGAAGACAGACACACCACGGGCGCCCAGCTCCCCGAACATGGTGCACACCTTCACGGCGAACTCCTTCGGGACGGACTGCTCATCCTCCCCATAAGACGTGGTCAACGTCTGTGGTAGCTTGTTGTCGGGCAGCTTTGTCATGAAGTCAAGGAAGTCGAGGTACGGCTCGTTTGAGATCTACGCTTTGTGTCAGTTTCTCCACCTCATTCTCACCTCTCACCTCTTCCCTCTCCGAGCTCGAGCGAGCACATCCCCGCCAGCTGGACTTACATCATTCGGATCTGGTTGGCTGCCGTTTCACCACTCCATGTCAGCTTCACCAAACACAAAAGTCCAACCAAAGCGAAGAGGGCAGGCCACCTCCACGCCCTAACCCCTCTCTAGACTTCAACTCACTCGAGCTCCGGAACAAGCGGCCCCCTCCCTCCGGTGGAGTAGTACACCACGTTGGTCTTGTACGACAGCGCGATGGCGTACTGGATGTCCAGGTTGGCCTCGCTCGCGTTTTCCGTCGACGCCTGGTCGTCTTTCCCTCCGTTGACGGACACGACCGAGAAGTTCGAGTCCGAGGTGTAAGGGGCGTACAGCCGCTGGAACTCCTCCAGCATGTCGTAGCGGGCGTATTGCTTTTGACAAAGAACACAAAAACGACATCGTCGTCATCCACAGGTTAGCTAACTCCCTGCCTGCATTCATTCTCAGGTGCCAAGCATTGATACCCCCTGCCAAGACCAAAAAATGACGTAGGCAGGGGTGTATGTCCATCCTTTTCCATTGGATGGGAACTTCCAATAGCAACTCACCTCAAGGTACCCGGCAACGCCAAACTGCGACCGCTCCGTCGGCTCCGACTGGTAGCTCCCGACCTTGTACAGGGCGCGGAGGCACTCGGGCGTGATGGTCCTGTTGCACTGCTGGACGTCGAGCTCCTGGGGCGGGATGTCGGCCGCCTGGATGCTGAACTCGGCCGGCTTGACCGAGGAGATGATGCTCCGGAACGGCTTCACCTGGCCGAACCTGATGACAGGCGCGACCATGGTGATGTGCCCCCGCACCGCCTCGGGCACCGAGTAGCTCAGCGCGCGGACCTTCTTGACCTTGGGGTCGGCGAGGCTGCCGTACAGGGCGAAGTCGGCACCGAGGAGCGCGCTGGCATTGCGCACCGTGGTGACGAAGTTGACCCAGTCGCCGTCCTCCTCGACTGCGTCCTGCCGGACCAGGCCGTCCGTCGCGGCCGCCCCGCCGCCAGCCGGGAGGAGCCAGCCCATCACCGCGGCCGTCGACTCCGGCAGGGGCGCCATCATCTCACGCACCTCCTCCCGCCTCAGGTGACGGCCGTACCGCGGGTGGCCGGGGGACGAGACCGCGTACAGCGTCTGCTCGAAGAGCTCCAGGTTCGGCTGGCGCAGGGCCACACGCAGGCGGATCCGCGCGTCCGGGTCCGCGGCCCCGAGCCGCGCCCAGCCCTCGGGCACGGCGCGCAGGGACTCGATCACCACGCGCTCCGCTGCAGGCGCCAGCGGCACCGACTCGGCGGCGGCGGCGAGCGCCGCGCAGGCGAGGAGGCGGCGGAGCATGGTTTGTGAGCGCGCGTGTGTATGTGTGTGTATGTTCTTTGGTGCTGAGGCTGATGCGGAACTCAATGGCTGGCTTTCGTACCAAGGCCGACTAACGAAAGGATTGGGCAGGGGAGAGAAAAGAAGAGGAACGAGAGGAATGAGGTTAGGGAGGTTCCAGAGGAAGACGAAGGGGCGATCGGAAAGCCAAGTCTAAAGAAGCAACCCAACGAGGCTTGTGAGTGAGATAAAGGTGGGAGGGGAGTGGGGAGGGCCATCGGCATCCTCCCCCTTCTCTACTCCGTACGCAGTAGGATCAACAAGGTATGTGTGGGCACTCCCTCCCGCCTTGGCCTCGCACAATCCAGTGAACACGAGAGCGGCATCCTTCCAGTCCATGGTGACATCACTCCCTTTGGTCTCCAAGGGTAGTACGGCGGGAAGAGAGCCGAGGGATTTTCTTTCTTGTAGGCCGTTTGAGCAAGTTAGGACGCGGATGCGATCGAGAGTGACCAGGACCACCCAAAGCGCGGATTTGACTGCCAAGGAAGGTAGGTGACATTCATCCAAACAGTTTGGATGCGACGCGGGAATCACTAAAGCTAGTCAAGCAATCCAAAAAGCTCCCCGAGGTTCGCCATGATTGGGCTGTTCGGAGGAAATGAGGATCGATTATCTCATATCAGTGGTGCCAGTGAATCATCAATTTGCCTTTAATCAAGACCGCCCGGGATGCAGGGGTGTCTAATTCGAACGAATGGGCATCTTTGCTTGCCATTATGCTTGCCCAATATGCTTGCCCGTGCGAGCCGTGCCCCGGGTACAATGGGGGGATAATAAGGGATCTGCAGGGTGTGTGATAGTAGCAGACTGGTGGTGGAATAGGACACAAAGATAATTACCCCTTTTGGACGTGCGGAGCTGTGCAACGGAGCCGGCAGCTGGAGCCCCGCCGCCCCACCCCAAAGCCGCTATTGCCGAGCCCATCAACCGCCTAGGTTGCCGGCCAAGACGGCAGCCACCACACCGACAGTCCGACACACATCAGGCGAGCTGCAGCAACAACCCCCGGTCTCGGGATGGCATAGGAATACATATTTGAGTGGTGAGACCCCGAGTTCCACCTAGAGATGCCATGCTGCGTACAGACTCTCACACACACTCACCACTTTCAAAATTCAAGGAGCGAAGGAACGGCGCAAACTCGATGGCTTACCCAAGTCAAGTGGCATTGCATCCCGGTTCCAAAAGGGACGTGGGCAATATTCCCTCCTAGATTCAAGCTTTTCATCTGGGAGTTACTACTTTCATCAAATAACACATTTTCTTCATTGTCAAACCATGACCTCGAGGCAGGAACGTTCTGTTCCCTTATAGAAGGGCCGTTAGCAGGTACTTTCCTTCCCAATTCGTTTCGTCCAAATGAAGACACTCGTGCTCAGTTCTCCACTGGACCTTCCAAGACAGTGATGCATGGTGGAGGGCTCGGCAAGGCAGCTGGGACCTTGATTTGCTGTGACTTCTTAATTCAAAATGTATCTCGAAAGGCTTTCGAGCTCTGCTTCATGTGCTAGCACCTTCTCAATTTTCTTCGGGCTTAGTCGTGATTGATAAATGGACGAAATCTTTCGACTGGGTCGCTAGCATTGAGTAGGGCTAAGGTAACGACATTGAACAAACTTAGCGAGGCTTTTGTTCACAGATCTGAAGATATCCCCGCCTCGAGATGGGCTCAAGGCGGGAGGCCTGTCGGGTTCGGTTCGATTCTCACCGTGAGGGCGAGGAAAAGCCGAAGAGACCAAGCCCTCCACATTTGTTGTCCTCATCTACGTGTGGGAATGTCTCCTCGACCACCCCTCCGGTCCAAATAAGCAGCGAGAACCACAGTCTGAAAGAACGTCTCCAAATGTTGAAGACGATCAACGAGGCTCCGGCTAGTCAACCGAGCAGGGCCGCTCCCCCGGGCACTCCCGTTGATCCCACAGAGGCATTCTTCGCGTCTTTGAAGCGAAAACACACTTCTTCACTCACCTCTCCCGGTAAGCGACCGCATGTGGCGAGGCGCTTTTCCGGCGACTTCCGTCGCCCGGACCATTCACAGCCAGCGAAGCAGCGAAACGACCCCGGATCATCCTATACCAAGAGCTCCCCACCCCAGCCGGGCCAGACCCGATTGATGGAAGGCATCAAAGGTGAGAGTTGTGTATACACATTAGACAGCGCATCATACCGTGCACCTACCCAGAACCCCTGTCATCTCAGCTCCGGACTTTCTTACCTCCACTCTTCCTCTTCTCCTGCAGAGGACATCGCCAAACGAGCCACCGAGCTCAGCGCCGCGATCAACGAGAAGCTGGACGCCGCGCACGACAAGATGAAGGGCGAGGCCGCTGCCCTGGAGGCGGCCGACACGGCCTTCATCGATGCCCTCAAGAGCCGGCACCGCCGCCTGGTACACCCTGTCTCCATGCAGAGGGTGGGCCTCGGATCCCGCGAGAACGGGCATATCGCGCGCGACCTGGCCGCCAAGCTGCGGGGGGCCCAGGGCGAGGTCGCCCACCTCTGGGAAGGGTGGGAGGAGGCCGGCAGGGAGATCGACCGGCTGTGCAGGGCGCTTGGTGATGGTGGCGGTAGCACCGACGACATTGGGCGCAAGAATGGTGGTCTCGTCGCGGACGCCATGGGGAAGATCAGGGGTGAGATCGCCGAGGCCGAAACCTATCTAGACAAGTTGATGGAGGATGCCATGGAGGCTGAGGCGCAAGCCAGGAGGGTAATGAGGACACAAACCCCATTGGTCATCCTGCAGCAACCCTCACAATGCCTTTTGAGACACATGGCTAACGCGCAGTGAGCAGGAGCTGAATGCTGAATGGAAGAGTGTAAGTCTTCTACGACGTTTAGTGCAGGATGTCTTTCCTATCTCACTTTAGATGCAATGGCAGTCAGAACCTGACTGACCCCGCTTCACAGTTTATCGTCCAGAGGAACGCGGAGAGGGAAGCCGAGGAACTTGAGAGACTTCGAAAGATACGACAGAGCCTGACGTCGAATATGAAGGGTGATTTGTTCTGAAACGGTTACAACGCTCGAGCAAATCGGACCCGAGAGACCACAATGATTTTTATTCTTAATGAATGGGCAGGTGAAATGGACGAGAGGTCATAGGAAGTCTTGCTTACTCTGACTAATTTGGCTGAAGAATCTTCTCACTGGCTTTTGATACATATTTGGCCTTCACGAATCTTCTCGAACTCGATCTTTTTATTGATGTCAGCAGGCATCACGCTGGCAGCAACATGGAATCAGCGGATAGGATCGAGACACCGACCCGACCTGAGAAGAGATCGGATGGGATTTAAGCAACGATCGCAAGATACAACAACATATGTGCTAATGAATAGTTGTGCTGGGCAGGTGTCTCTACCTGCAATATTATCTATGCCCGAACGATCCGTCCGGTCTCCTTTTTTTTTGAGCACGCGAATGTGAACTCCAACCCCTGACCCATTTCCTAAGACTCCTCCAGTCAAAATGCCTGATACCAGAGAGATGACTTGATCAATTTTTTTGTAAGCGTTGCAGAGTTCTCCGTATACTCGTAGATATAATGGCAAGGGTTGTCCCATCTCCTCTTATCACTGCTCCTCCGGGACGACAACGCCCCACTCGTGCTGCTCGTTGCCGTACATGATATCCCTGAGCCACCCCTTCAGGCACAGGGTGTACTCGCCTCCCTCCCCGCTCTCGCCCATCGAGATGGGCGCGTCTCTGCCGCGGTGGTGGATCAGGGAGACGGGGCAGACGAAGAACTGTTTGCGTGGAAAAGTAATAGGCGATTAGTAATGTTGGCGGCGTGTATAAAAGGAAAAGAGAAAATAGACGGGGAAAAGGGAGGGGGGGAACTCACCGCAGTCCCAGCCGTGAAGCTCTCCAAAAGCCTTCCCTCGGACTCGGCCTCGAGCACCTCATCGATGGTATAGCGCCTCTCCACGACGTCGAGCTCCGCTCCGAGCCTCTCCCTGGCGAGCTGGACAATGCTCCTCCTCGTGACACCGTCCAGGATCAGCCTGTCGTCGAGCGGCGCGGTGACGAGCTGGGTCCTGCCCGTCGCCTTCTCCCTCCAGACGACGAAGAAGTTGCTGGCCCCGGCCTCGGTGCAGTAGGCCTCGGGGCCGTAAAGCCAGAGGATCTGCCCGAACCCCCTGTTCCGGGCCTCGACCGTGGCCAGGAGGGAAGGACCGTAGTTGGCGCCCAGCTTGGCGTAGCCGAACCCGCCCACCCAGGCGCGCACCATGTCCTCGGGGCTGGTGTGCAGGCGCAGACCCCCCCGGGGCGCGTCCATGACGGGCATGAAGCTGGCCGTGACGAAGAGCATGGCCTCGCGGGGGGCCTGCACGCCCAGCTGGGGCTGGGTGCCGATCATGGTCGGGCGGAGGTAGAGGAATGTGCCCGGCCGCGAGCGGGGCAGCCACCTGGGCCCGTCGACGGCCATGAGGGCCAGCATGAGCCTCTCCAGCTCTCGGGGCGGGAAGCCGGGCAGAGAGATGCGTAGAGACGACATGAGCATCCTGGCGGCGTTGCGGTCCGGCCGGAAGAGCCGGAGCTTGCCGTCGAACCCGCGGTAGGCCTTGAGCCCCTCGAAACACTCCGTCGCGTAGTGCAGCACGCTCGCCGTCGGCATGAGCGGGATGGGCCCGTAGGGCTTCATGGTCGGGGCGGACCACCCGGCCGTGTGGGACCACATCGCCGTCACCATGTGGTCCGTGCAGATGGTCTCGTTCTCCGGGGTCGAGGCGGCCAGGTCCGGCACGGCGCGCGGGGACGTGGTGAGGTTGTAGATCAGCTTGGAGGCGTCGAGCTCCTGAGGAGTAGCCTTGGCGGTGCCATTAGTGCTTAGGCCGTTAGGGTGCGAGAGGCCGGCCATCTTGTGCTCGAGCGCGACGGCGGTCAGGTCAGTGTCTGGCTCGCCCTTGTGGCTTGCCACTGGGGTGCCGGGGGAGACAGGGGAGACTGCCGTTGGGGGTGCCATTTTTGGTGAGGATTTTTCACGTAGATGTATTTGTCTGACTAGGAGGCACCGGATTCTAAGGGTGGGACAGCCTTGGGGACGTTGACTGTTTGTAGTGGTGATGGAAGATTTGACTCAAGATGATGTCGATAAGGGATGTAGGGACCCGAAGGCTAAAAGGGATGCATTCAAAGGGGCTACGGGTTCCTTTTGTTGATCTGGAAGCTAAGAGTGAGAGAAAAAGAACTTGAGGCAATGGGACGGATGGGAAAGGTAGGAGAGTTAGAGAAGGAAAGGGGAAAAGACAGGTATCTGCAGAAAAAGTCCCGAGGACGCAACAAACTTATTAAAGGATTTGGAAGGTCGCAGAATGTAGAGAACGGACAGCCAGCGGAGTAGGGAGGCGAGTGCAATGTTCGACGACTCAAGGTTCAAGGATACCTCAAGTGCTTGAAAGGTTGGTTGGCATTTGGGCCAGGTGACTCATTGACCAATAGAAACAAGTAGGGTGTGCGGCAAACTGCAAGCCCCCAAGCCCCTTGTACCTATCCTTTATGTCACCGGTAGGGCGCTCTTGTTGTGCAAGATTATGCAGAGAAGTGGAAATCGGTTTCAACTTAGCCTCGAGGAGAGCGGAGGTTGCAGCCACCTTTCGGCCTCCTTGCTCGTTCTCCCTTCATACGCGTCCAACTTCTCGACATTGGTTTGGGCAAAACAACGGCCTGGAACTGCTGGAAGAGCGGGCGGGGGGGCTAATGAATTTCCTTCATCTTCTTGATGGAGTATCCCATCTGGATGTACTTGCCGAATTCATGATTCCCGGCTGGGGCTGATAGGAACTGGGCAGGGCGTCTTTACATGACCTGAACAAAAGCCTCTGCTCCCAAATAGGCACGAGAAGAGCCGCGCAATTCGACTCCGAGATCGCATCGGCCCTGCCTTAGAAAGACCTCAAGATGAGTGAAATGCCAGGGCGCTCCGCAATAAAATCACAGATTCTGCACTCGAAAGCCAAGTTCCGACCGGATGATGAATCGAAGATTGCAGATTGTTCCGGCATGGAGTTTTTGTTGACGTCTCGCGCCGGTGCGGAATTGGGTCTCGTGCCCCGCCGTGGTGCCGAGAATAGCCGCTGATAGACGACAATTGCCTCTTTTGCTTCAGGTCACCACCTTCGAGGATCGCCTAAGGCCTCGAGACCAAAAATCCACAAATGACCTCAGAAATGCGGCCCTCTTTTGAGTTTCAGTACGACTTCGTTACTCCGACTCCCTTGACTAGTTACTTGATGGAGATTTTTTGGCCTTCAAGCGGTTTACCCGGGTCGAAGGATTTTTTTGGTGTTTTTTTGGTTTTTGGTTTTTGTTGAAGAAATTTCCAGTGAGGCGACACATCCGTACTCTGTAGAACATGACGCAGGCTTGTTGGCGAGAAATCCTCTATCCGTTTTCTCTTCCCGCTAACCCAGACCGACCTTCTCCAGATGGAAGAGCCCCATGACTTTGATAGCCCCTGGAGTACGGATCCGTACTGGAGAGCGTTGGTCCTTGTCCAATGGCAGCGCTCTTGGCGCTAATACAGCTGGCCTTACCCTTCGGTCCCTGACAGAGTCCGCATCTTTCGCGGCACTGGAAAACCCAGCTTGCTTGGGATTTACATAATTGTTACACCTCCGAGCAACCCTGGTGCTATACCTTACTCTGCAAGGTACCGTCGCTGGAGGCGCCCGTCGAGGTCATGTGGTACGTAGTTTGATAATCTTTAGCATAGTGCCTTTGTGAGCATCTCGCTTGTCTCGATGACTGAAAGAAGCGATCGATCTCAATTGCCTCCCACAGCTTCCTCAACGAGCGGCCGGTGACTCCGGGGCTCCCACTAGCCAAGGTGCCCGCCAGTTCCAGAGGGGTGCCGAGAGGAACTTCCGTGCAGGGGGGATGGTGCAGTGATTTGTCCGCCTCCAAAACCACCCCCCCATCAAGGCGATCTTATCTTGGCCTGAGACAGAACCCGAGTTGGTCGGGTTGCATCAAGAGTAGTCCCGAAAGTCCCCAATTATGGCCTATGACGTGCCTTGGTCGAAGCAAACATGTCTAATTAATTTGTAATGGTGGTAGTGGTGGTTGTGGTGCCTGTTGAAAGACCCCATCCACGACGCGGCCGCATAACCCCAAAAATTATCCAGCCTGATAACCCAAGCATGCGAAAAAAGACGATCCCCCTCTCCGAAAGCACGCCCAAACCTGAGTTGTTCAAGGAGGCAAGGAGGTTAAAGGAAAAGAGGCAAAAAAGAAAAGAGGCGAAAAAAGAAGAAAAATTAAAGCAACGAAAAGTAAAAGGAGGGGGAAAAGAAAACTCTCGATTATTACGCCGCCTTCGCCTCTGCCCCTGCTTCCTTCAGTTTCTGCTCCTCCTCCATTATCTCCCTCTGCCTGTGCGCCTCCTCAAGATCCGCCTTCATCCCCTTCGCCCTCTGCCTGGCCTCGTACAGGTCCCGGCTCCTCATGATGCGCTGGACGATGGAGGCGGCGTTGACGTCGCTGTAGTCGTGGCCGCCGATCTCCTGGTAGATGCCCATCTCCTTCGGGGCCGTGTAAGGGTCGTAGGTCAGGGGCATGAAGGAGGTCGGGCCGTGGTACACTGCGTCCGGGGTGCCCCAGGGCAGGGACGTGAGGTAAGACTTGCTGGGCGAGAAGGGCGCACCGAAGACGACGGCGTTGATGAACTGTTTTTTTTATTCCCCCGCGGTTGGGTTTGTTTCGTGTGTTTGGGTGTCCGTCAGCACATCCGATTCGGGGAAGGGGAGCAAGACAAAGATATCGAGGGGAAATGGTCGATTCTTAGGGAGTGAGCCTACCCTGCACTGCAAGACGCAAAGGCCTCGCTCATAGATGTTCATGATGGGGTAGTTAACACCCTTCCAATGGTTGATGACGCCGTCATCGTGGAGCCCGGCAACAACGAAGACGGGCGGGTAGTCCTCCCCTTTGCCATTTCGCTCGTCGACGGCCTGCTGCTCATACCAGCCCTCCTTCCTGGCCAGGTCCTCCTCCGCCTCGACGACCAGGCGGAGGAACTCTATGTGCCCACTGGAGAAGAGGTCGAAGCCGCCGTCGACATAGACGACTCGCTGGCCGGGCTTGGGCTTCGGGCCCTCGAGCAGGATCCTAAAGGAGCCCTTCTCCTCGGCGGTCTCGTGCTGCTTCGCCTCGGTCGAGGCGGACCAGAACCAGACCTCGACCCCGGGCTTCTTGGCCGTCTGGTCGGTGGCGTACAGCCTGATCCTCTCGGACATGGCCTGGCCCTGGGCGTCCCGCTCGGCGTCGGTGCCGGGCCCTTCCTCCCCGGCCAGGGCGGCCTTGAGGGACTTGATGAAGTGTGCCTTGGTGCACAGCAGCATGCGGCCGACCAGGTCCGTGGTCGAGATGGAGGGCGTCCGCTTGACCACCTTGAACCGGTTGGCCGCCTTGACGAAGCGGTAGCAGTCCTCACCACTGCTGTCGGACGTGATGTCGTCGCCGTGCACTACGTACTTGCAGCCGAAGTTGCTGATCCAGCCCAGTTCCGTCACGTAGGGTGCGTCCGGGATGGACTTTGTCACCCACCGACAGGCATCGACAGCAGCAAGCCTTTCATTTTGGGGTTGGATGGATCAGTCTGTCTGGAGTTTCCGTCTTCAAAGGAGTGGTGCATCGGTTTATGTGATTGCATATACTTACCGCTCCTGCATGGTCATCACCGACGGGCCCTTATTCTCCATGATGGCCTCATCTGAGTGCACCCCGATGTACAGCTCATCACCCAGCTGTCGGGCCTGGACGATAGCCCCGGCATGGCCTGCAGAGACCCCGTCGCATTATCTGTTAGCTTTTATTCGGTGTTGCAGGGGATGGTTGTCGTCGACACCCTTCTATCCGGACACCTTTGCTTTCAACGGACAGGTAGTCCAACGTGAGGGAGATTTTGCAGGAGCCTTACCGTGGTGGAAAAAGTCGAAGCAGCCATCTATCCATATGCGGTTTTCCAGCAGCTCAGGAGTAGGTTCCCAAGGTGGAAGGCTGTCAGCCACAGCTGCCATGATTCGTGTGAACGGGCCTGTTCAGCTGAGAAGAAGCCTGTAAGAGGCTTGGCAGAAACGTTTCGATGAGGGGCAATCCGGAGTCAGGGGTTACAGAGCTCAGATGAGAACGAAGGGACTGCTTTCCGTGTCTGTGGTAGGAGTAAAACACACACTCAATGATGCGAGGGAGTATTTATTTATAGAATTTTTGACTTTGTTTTTGAATTATATTCACTGGGTTGAGTATTAAAACAGGTAGGTTTCTGTAGGTTTAGGTACGCTTGAAGCAACCTTTTCCCTCTGTTTGGCCTCGGCGGGATAGTTGTGATAATTAAATTATACAGGGAAGGCCAGGTGGGCGGCTGATGGCTTGGGGTTGGACAACGGAAGCTTCAGTGTCGGCCCACATAAAAACCTGGAGCTACTGCAGGTGGTAGGTATTCGTACGCGTCTGGTGCGTCGTTGCCACCGTAGTCATTGAAGCTGATTTGCCCCTCATGTCTCGGGATGCTTCGTCTTCAACATGTGCAAGTGAACGACGGCTAGGGTGCAAATGAGGTCGAGTTGAGTGGTATGTGTGCGCCTTGTTACGATATGGCTAGAGACTCGGGAGCTTGTTGGGCATGTGAGCACTAAGCGGGATGTTGTAGCAGCTACAGCTGCTGTGAGCCAGTAACACATGATCCGTACGAGGAGCCGGGCTTGTTGGGCCTCTCCGTCCCGAAAAACAAACGGCATGGGAAATAGAAATGGGCGGCGGCGCCTCGGGGCCCTAACGCCAGCAGAGATTCCCAGAAAAGGAGGTGCGTGGCTCCAGTCCAAGTGACGAATGGCCTAAAGATCGAACTATTGGCTTATATATCCCACGATCAAGGGATAGCGGCTGGTGAGGCTCAAGCCAGAGTCTTGGGTCGGCATCCATGTGAGAACCTGTTAAAGGACCACCTGTAGTCGAAGCCAGTGAGGTACGATTTAGAGGTGGGCTTGGTGGGATCATATTCCGAAACTGGTCAGACCCAAGAGCTCAGACTTGCGATTTATTCGCATATGGAGAGGGAATTGGTGATGCTTAGTCCCAAACGGCGCAGTGACATTACCTGCCCATCTGTCACAATCCCTCCCCAGATGCGGTCGTCCGCGGTACCGCAACGTAGCTTGCTTGCTTGCATCCCTTGGACGTACTTTACCGAAGCAGGTACTACGCATGTGTATGTAGGTATGGATGCGGCATGTACATCATCGATGCCCGCTGCCGAACGTCCGCATGGTTTCAAAAGCCTTGTCAACCAGTCTTGTGCAGTACTTTCCGAGAAGTGCGGTTTGATATACCTTTACACCCTGATGTCCTGCCTTTGCGCAGTACCTTGTTGAGGCGATTTTTCATCGTATGAAATCCGACACCTGGACTCCTCCACGGGTGATGGCTGCTTCACATTTCTTCGTTTGGGCTAGGCCCATCTGCGCTGCCGGCTGAATCTGTCACATCAGTCACCTCCAAGTCTCCCAACTTGGGAAAGTGACAGGAACAGAGCCAATACCATCGCCTGTTGCCCAGTGCCGTCTGTTGGTCTTATAAACCTAGTGATATAGGCGCATATGATACGGTTCACAGTTGTATCCATCTCCAACTGATCTTGCGACAAACCTTTTTTCCCGTTTCACTCTTTTGAGAGTTTGGCGATGCGTACTCAAATTCATAATCCAAAAACAAAAACCCGATCCCGCACATTCCAGTTACTTGGGTAAGGTCTGTATAGTCGCGTCAGCCCTTTATTTCCTCCTGACTGTTCCGCAGCAGTGCATTTCGGTCAATAGACCTACGCCCTCGTCAGGCCTGAAGTGGCCCCCAATCTCGCCAATCATCTCACCTGAGCCAGGGAACTCCACGCAACGGCACCGAATCGGAATGCGCTAAAGACACTGACGGGCGTGTGTTTCTGGGGCCCTCGCGCCAGCTGCTAATTTGAGAGAGTTAAGAGACATGCAGCGGGTTGGCGCAACGCCGCCCTACTCCTCGCAGAATGCATTTTACTTCTCAAATGGTACATCAACGACTACAGTCCAGGCCAACAATACGAGCAGCACCTACCCACCCACTGGCGGCCGTCGCAGCAGCAGCAGAAGCAGGTCAAGGCCCGGCACCAGCTCGGGCGACCAGACCGGAGGAACTGCAACAGGAGCAGTAGGAGGATCAGGAGGATTAGGAGGATTAGGAGACCAGCAACAACCGCAGACGCACAGGCCAAACGTCCTGACAAAGGAGCGCAGGCCCTCGCTCAGCCGCAAGACGTCCTTCCCTCGACTCCGGCGAAGTTCCTCTTCGAATGGGGACGGTGGAGGAGGTCGCCCGGGCGTCCACATAATCACTGATAATTCAGTGCCGCCTGCCCTGCCCGACTTCGCCCTCGCATCCGCCGCCAAGCTCAACTCGCAGGTCCGCGAGACCGAAGTGGCAGTCCACTCCCCACCGCCGTCTGCCGATTCCTTCTCCAAGATGCTCGCGCGAACCGCCCCCTCGGCCTCAAATGGCTACTCGGCTAGCCAGCTGGCGCCGCCGCTCGGGGTGACGACCCAGACTGAGTCGTCAGTGGTGCACCAGCACATACAAGAGACGGCTAATAAGAGGATATCTACCCTGGACTACCTACGGAAAGCGTACGGCCCGCGTCCTTACCCCTCCTGATCACCAACCCGTTATAGATAAATAGTATCAGGTGATCAGATCAGTTCCCTCCGTTGCTAACTCGATATTCGTGCCGTCTCCTGTCTACAGCCATGAGGGCCGGGTATATTGGTTCAATACACTCCTGTTCGACAAGCCCGACCTGGCCCGCATGCCGTACTTCGACAGCCGGAAGCTCGCCCGTCGTGCAACGAACTACTTACTCCTGGGCCTCTCCCTACCCGCCGTGATCGACCTAAACTCATCAACGCCGCTCGAGTTCCTCCGCAGCCTCAACACCCTGCTGAGCGAGTTCGAGTCCTTCCAGAATCTGCATTCGGAGAACGGCTCGGCCGCGTCGTCGCTATCCCGCGCCCGCCTACCGACCATGTTCCGCAGGGGCACACAGGGCTCGAAACCCCGCCGCACCTCGGGCGCCGCCAACGACATCGGCTACCCGCTCGAGCCCTCCGAGAGCAACGGAGGGGCCAGCGGCGGCGGAGGCGGCGGGGGCCATGGGCCAGGTGGCGGCGGCGGATACAACGACGGCATCTCGAGCACTGCCGGGGGTCCGGGGAGCAACGCCAACGCGAGCGTGCTCTCCTTCGCGGCGAGCGAGACGGACCTGCTTCCGGGGGAGGAATATACGCACCTCCTCACCCCGAGCCTGCCCTTCGACCCGGACTTCTTCGAGACCTTCGCGACGCTGTGCGACGTCCTGATCGACTGCTACACCCGGCTGCTGAGCCTGGTGCCCACGCCGCGCGAGTGCTCGGGGCCCGTGGCGGAGCTGTTCACCAAGGCCGACTCGAGGGTGCGCAAGATCATCATCCAGGGCGTTGTCAAGGAGTTTGAGGACTCGAGCCGGAGCGGTGTCAAGAACGAGGTCGCCAACGTTGGGAAGGTCGTGCTTGGTGGGTTGATGTAGCCACCTTGAAGGGAGTGTTTATTTGTATTGCTGCATTGGTGAGGCACCTCCTGGTGCATTCTGCTCCTTCTAAACTGGTCGGGTTGGCGTTGATTTTGTAGGTATCCTACGGGAGAGCGATGTGCATTCAATCTGACTTATATGGGTTCTGGCGCAAAGGTTGGTATTGATAGTGGCCTGCGAAGGTATCGGATTGCGCTTTAGAAGTGGTCTTGGCATGAGGACTACGAGGTCCGAGAAAGATCATTTAGGGGGTTGTCTTGCTATGAATGAGAGAAGTCCGTGGTTCAAGAGGTCCTGTGCTTCATTAACCTCCCGTCCACCGTGCCATAGGCCCCCATAGCTACCACTTCCCTCCCCTACCTTCCTTCCTCCCTAAATCCCAAGGTATTGAAAAGTTCATCAGAAACCATAACGCATAATTGGATCATCACAGTAGGATGCGCACCTGTTACAGTGGCCCCAGTCAGTGCTTGACTCTAATATGTTTGTTCATCACCTGAACTTTTCAAAGAAAATCCCCAAATAGTAGCAAAGGAACCCTCTGATGAGTCGTCCTGATCCGAGAAAGCAAGGACAAGAGCTTCCCGCGAAACTCAGAGTGTAGAAAGACGAAACGAGTTTGTCTTGCCCTCTCTTCAACAGGATGACCCCAGAAAGCTCGAGAATTTCTGAAGCCCCCCTCGCACCAAGAATAAGCCCCATCGTGTAAACCCACGCCGCCTCGAAAGGAGCGGACGTGGAACGAATCGCATAACTTTAGTGTGAAAACTGACGAAATGCTCCCATGCCAGAGAGTGCTTCCAGTTTCCCCAAGCCAACAGAGCCCCCAAACCACACCCCATGAGCAAACCAAACCATGCCGCGGCCCGCCAGGCCAGACCTGAAGCGCGGGCTCATATCTTCGCCCATATTGGTCAACAGGGCTGGAACAAGGCGGGACTGGACGAGAGGAGAGGACGTCACAGAGGGGGGCCGTCCCCGATGAGGAGAACGAAGAAAAGCTCAAGGCGAGGAGGAACAGGAAACGGCCAGCAGGGATAAGCCGCAGTGCTTTTATGGCGGCGCGTTTCCGCAACTGTGTCCGGGGACTTTCCCCAAAGCAGGATATGTGAGACGATGGGAGACCATCTCTGTGTATAGCTTCGACGGCGATCTGTCGGACGAGGGGGGCTTGGGGAAAAAGGAAAAGAGGAAAAGAGGAAGAGACTTTTTCTTTGTCGGGCTAAATTTTCTTTTGAGCTTCGTTTTATGTGGGGCAGCTTCGGTGAGTGGAGCCGAGTCCAGGCTAAGCACCTCCCACCAGAGCTGTTTAAAGTACGACTCTGCCAGCAACTACATCACCGCACCTCTGTTAGGCTACAACTCAAACCAGCATCAGAGAAAGCCGACGACAATCTTTGGTTATACATCCCTATAAATCTGTAACCCGATCCCTTTTTCTCCCAAGAGCGCAAATCTCCCATCTATCTGGTCCAGGAGTTTCAGACAAAGGCAAAACAGGTTGAGTCGCGTCCTGTCTCTTTGAGCGTCTCCCTTTAACACGCTAAAGGCCAGCCCTTGCTCAGTCACCCCTTCTTTCCTCCCTGTTTCGTTTTCGTTCTTATTTCACCGTGCCACGATGGCTGGCCTTTTTGGAGCTGCCGCCTCCTCGTCGAATACTCTAGGGGACCTCAAGAACGATGTCGCGATCGCGAACCCGCCCGAGGATAGCATCTCCGACCTGGCCTTCAACCCGAACCCCAACGACCAGAAGGACTTTCTAGCCGTCTCAAGTTGGGACAAGAAGGTGCGAATCTACGAGGTGCTGTCTAGCGGCACAGCAGAAGGGAGACACGCGTACGAGCACGATGGGCCGGTGTTTAGCGTAGATTATTACAAGGTAAGTCTCCGTCTCCCTCACTCACACTCTCGGCCGTCCCGCCTTCTTTCTTCCTTCCCCCAGGCGCTGACCGACCATTGCTCTTCAGGACGGCTCCAAAATCGTCTCCGGTGGCGCCGACAAAATGGCAAAAGTGCTCGACGTCCAGTCGGGGCAGGCAGTACAAGTGGCGGTGCACGACAAGCCGGTCCGGTGCGTGCGCTTCTACGACAACGGCGGCTCGCCCATGGTGATCACCGGGTCCTGGGACAAGACGATCAAGTACTGGGACCTGCGGCAGCAGACGCCCGTGGGCACGCTGCAGTGCCAGGAGCGCGTCTACTCGATGGACGTGCGCGGCGACCTCCTCGTCGTGGGCACGGCGGACCGGTACATCAACGTCGTCAACCTTAAGGAGCCTGCAAAGTTCTACAAGACCCTGCAGAGCCCACTCAAGTGGCAGACGCGCGTTGTGAGCTGCTTCACGGACTCGGCCGGGTTCGCCATCGGTAGCATCGAGGGTCGGTGCGCGATTCAGTACGTCGAGGACAAGGACGCAAAGTAAGCAGGCAAAGTCTTTTTTCATTATACACCACCTCATCTGCATTTCACCCTCTCAATCCGCGTTCCCGCATCTCGAGGGGGCTTGAGCCCCACGCGTGTTATGATGTGTGTCACTGACAGCAACGGTTGTACCGCCCGCTTCCTTCCATCCAGCTCCAACTTCTCATTCAAGTGCCATCGCGACGCCCCCCAGGGATCCGTCACCAGCGTCTACGCGCTCAACGACATTTCATTCCACCCGGTACACGGCACCTTCAGCACGGCCGGGTCAGACGGCACCTTCCACTTCTGGGACAAGGACGCCAAGCACCGACTCAAGGGCTACCCCAATGTGGGCGGGAGCATCACGGCCACGACGTTCAACAAGAACGGTGCCATCTTCGCCTACGCCGTTAGCTACGATTGGGCCAAGGGCTACCAAGGTAATAGCCCGCAGTACCCGACTAAGGTGATGCTGCACCCTGTTCAGCAGGACGAGTGCAAGCCGCGGCCCAGCGTGAAGAAGCGGTAGAAGGGCTAATTGGGGGGGG
>PYSP01000087.1:0-44905 GCA_003049395.1 Pseudohalonectria lignicola | reverse complement strand
GGGGGGGGGGGGTGGTCGCGGGCGATAGATGGACAGCCTTGGATGAGCGGTTGATAAGCTAAGTGCTGTCACACCCACTATTAGCGGTGCCGCTACTCTTAGCGGTGAAGGGATATTTGATTTTGGGGGCTGGCGCTCAGCCAGATAGTCTGCCGGCCGAGTAGAGACTCGTGTTTTCTTTAGACGAAGATGAGCATTTGAAGAAGAAGAAAAAAGCGGGGAGGGGGCATTGAGCGCTAATGAGATATCCCCAGCGCCGGGTTGAGGGATGGAAAGCATGGCGATGGGAAGCTTTTATGATGATACCACAACATTCTTGTATGACAAATAGCTTAGATAGGAGACAAGCGGAATTCAGCACTTATTAGATAGAAATCGTAGTTCCTACGTGCCAAAGACGTATAGGCGACGTTGCTCCTGGTCCAACGTTGAAGCTGTACGCTACCTAGACATCATCACCTTCGGCCACACCCGGAGGGCCGGGCCGACTTTGAGACTCGAATGCGATGGTTCTTTGTTGCCTGGAGCGGCAACAAACGAGGTTAATTTGCTTTTTACTCATCAACAGAGTATATCGGCCGGTGAAACAGTCTGGCTCGATCCCAAGCAACCCAGACATCCGTCAGGAGTCGGTGAGGAAAAAGAATTAAGGAAAGAACAATTACAAAAAGTGGTATGCCATCGCCGTCGGTAGGTAGGTGTATAACCATGTCGAAGCTTACATCAGGCAAGCCTACGACCATCAGACGGGCGTTCCTCCATCAAACTCCTCATGCTGAGCCCCGTTGTTTACAAAGCAAGCTGGAAAAGACAGTCTCTCAGAAGCCAAAGCAAGGCTCTTTCCAACCCAGAAAAAAAAGGGGCGGGCCAACTGATAAAACTCCATATCCATCACGCATCATGGTCAAGTCATCTCATATTCCATTTGGGAGTCAGGATATTCGCTCAAAGAGCGGCGGGCTTGCTCCCCCCAAAGACGTCGTCCACCAACCCCTTCCACACGTCCCTGATCATGCCGGGCTCGTGGGCTGCGGTCGTGGCGGACAGCGGCGGGGCGGGGTCGTGCATGAAGCCAAGCTCGACACCGTCGACGCCCATGCCCTCGACCTCAGTCAGGGCCGCCAGGACCTTGTCCGGGTGGGCGGCGATGACGCTGATCTCGGGCGCGGGGAGGGGCGGGTCGAACGACTCGGGGGCGAAGGCGGAGCGGTCGGGGGCGAAGTTGTCCGGCAGGAGGGGGACGCGCATCATCATCGTCGCCACCCCGCCGGGGTCTGAGGCGCCGGCCCCCAGGTCGAAGGGCGGGAGGACGGCGAAGTCGATGGACGACGTGTCGAGCCGGGCCGCGGGCGGGGCCGTGCTGTGGAACCCCTGCATCAGGGGGATGGTGCGGTTCGGGTTTGGCTGCACCGTCATGGGGCGGTGGGCTGTTGTCATGCTGCGGCGGGAGGACTGTTTGTTTTTTGTCGTGGTTGTCAATTCGACGTCCGTAGAGGGCACGTGCTGGCACCGAAGCAGCTAGGCACCGAAGTCGGCTGGTGATGGTAGCAGGTAGGGCGCCTGTAGACTTACGTCATTGTCACTACTCCTGCCCTCGCCGCTGAGCTCTGATGAGCGTGTGAGGGCGGCTCCGGCCTTGGAGGCGCCAGAGATATAATTGGGCCGCGCTACGGACGGGTTGGAGCCTAGGGAGCGGGCGAGCTTTGACATGGGGGCGGTGACTCTTGTCATTATGAAGGCGTGGTTGTCTTTTCGATTACTTGACGAAACGATGGCCGGCGTGCGTGTGATGGTGATGGGTGATGGGACTTGGAATCGTGTAAAAGAAACACTCTAGGAATCCCCTTCGTCTTTTCAAGGATTCAGTACAAGAGGGATAGTCAAAAGTTCGCTCAAGCCAACGGTGGTGAAGCCGGATCTACACAGGTTTGATATCGGTTCGATATAAGGTTTAACACAGATAGCAGCTGATATGTAACCAAAGGGCGAAAAGGGGACGAGAAAGAGGAGGAAGGGGGGCGCTATGGCATGATATGGATGTACGAATGAGGTGTTGTCGGATGTCCGGGGATGCTAGGTAGGTAGGTCGCAATCTGACTGCCGCCTGCCGGTGGGAGATGGAGGGGGGAGCTTGACTTCCGGCAATACTCTGGATTCGATAACCAAGATGCAGGAGGAGGAACTCAGCCAATGGACTGTCGGGGGTGAGATGACCTTCCGGTTTCACTGCAGTTGTTTTGGACAATGAGAGAGATACGAAGATATGAAGGAAGATATGATGATACCTTTTTTCATTAATGAGGTTTCAGAGGCAGCCGAAGCCAAGACATTACGACTCACCCATCCTCCCCTGCCGTTGATGCTTCATTTCGACGGGCAATTTCTCAAGGTTTCCTACGCCGTACACGCTTAGAGTTCGTCAACAAAAAGGCGGGGGATCAAGGTGTCTCACTGGGCTTCCCTTTGTTGAGGGAGCTTGGGCCTTCCATGTCCACATTCCCGAAAGCCCCACCCCGTGGGCGAGCGGTCAGTCAGGGCATCTGGGTCTTGTGCCCCAGTTGAAGCTTTGCTGCAGTGCCAACCGCTAAGTGCCAGCAAATTGTAATACCCCACTGATGCGCGCATCCCGTCCCCAAGGTCTCGAGTGGTGCCCAAGTTGAGAGGCGACGAGAAGTCAGCAACCAGCATCTCCCGAAGCCCGAGCCCCGACAATCTGATAGTGTTCTAGACTAGTAGTTAGTCGAAGGACTCGATCGCTTCAACTGCGCGTCAGAGTGCTGCTTAAGAGATTGTGAGCCATGCCCTTAACACACCCCATCGGACTGTTCGCACCTCTACCTTTTGCCAGTCGATAATCGACTGCCTTCATCAAATTCCATGACAATTTCTTGAGCGGTTGGGCCTGGCCAGGCAGTTAGGGTTTTTGATCTATTCGGTGACCGTGAGCCAATCACGAAGGCACGTGGAATGGAGGCGCAACGGCAACCCGCTCGATCGCTCACTCGAGTCCACGATTTCCTCATGCAGAAGCTCTGAAATCAGCTACCTACCGAGGGACTTGGACATTCTCGAACTTGAGCCTCAGGTTCTCGAACTCGAGTTGATGTGTCATCATGCTCTTAGCAGCACCATGGTTCCTAGCTGTTATCCCCAGTCGTAAAAACAGAATTCCCTCCTTCACAACTTTACAAGTGTGAGAAGGTGAGGGCTTGGCGGTATCCCATATATTTTCATTGGCTCAAACTGGTGCATTTAACCTCTTATGATTGGCTCCAGCGCCATGCAGTACGACATGGGTGTCTTAGTGTCGAAAGGCACACTTGTGATGATATCTGCGCCACAGTTGCGATGTTCCCAAACCCAGACAAGAACTGACTGGGTTGAGCTAGGAAAAGAGAGAGAAGGGCAACGCGACTGGACTACAAATCCCCTTCATTCTCCCTTTATGGCTGAAAGAGAGAGAGAGAGAGAGAGCGAGCCAACCTCCATATTATTTTCTTCAGCTGCGTAAGGAGAAATGGCGACTAGAAATACTTGAGGCCAGGTATACGCAACCCCATTTTCGGAAACCTCAAGCCCAACTGCTCTGCGTCCTTCCCCATCGCACCTCGGTGATAGTTGTCAAGATATGGACGCCAACACACAGAACTGCCCTCTTTGGGAGCCTTCGGGGGGTATTGGAGAGTGTGTCGGAAGGAACCGTACCAGTCCAAGTGAGATGATGAACCGGAACAACGGCGAAGGGACTCTTATCCAGAAAGAGCGCACGGGAGAAATGGTGAGTGCTGAGCATCTATCACCCTCTTCACAACACGACAGCGTCCTGGCTGATGGTTTTGCATGCTACCACACTGTAGATCGACATGTTGCACCTGGAGAGGAGTACTACGGACTGGTCGAGGCACCATGACATCTGGTCGTGGCTTTTCGCCCGTGACAGCCGTATAGTACGTCTCAGCGCCACTCAAGAGGGGTCCCAGAAAGGACGCTCAACCAGTCCTTGTCGGTCCATCTTGTCATCAGTGGGCGAGCTAGACCATTCAAGTCACTTGACTGCCCCTGAACAGATATCGGATGATCTTGTCGGCCGCATAATGAGCCTGCTGCTTATGCTGAACAGTCGGCGCAACGAGCGGCACGACGCCCTATTTCCCCCTGTCTTGCTCAGTCGGTGGCAGATCGAACACGACAAAGATGAACAGGTGCTTCCATGTCCCTCGATGACCTCGAGTTCTACCCAGAGCATGAGCAGGGGTCCCGAATCGGTCGGACGCTTCCAAGACAATGTCAGGGCTGGTTCCCAGTGTCATGGGAGCTCCCTACGGCTCCGGGTGTCGCCTCGATGGCCCTCTACGCCACTGTCGACACGGCGGCCACCGAGGGAGCAATGTGATCATCTGGTTATGGACGCCCAGATGCCTGTAGCACGCCGCTCTGTCCCATGCAACGGGGAGGACACCAGCCTAGACGAAAGTGACACTTCTGAGACCTCAGGCTGCGGGCCGGAGTCAAGCGACCTGGGATGCCTAGACATACCAGATGATTCTCCTGCTGTCAATGCATTCATCCATCTTGAACCCCGTTTGGTGGAAAACGTGATGCCGGCGGTATCCGATGAAGTTCGGTCCCGGGGACACCCACAATCACAAGGGAACTCCTCTGTCGCCGCCAACGCGTGGTACTCTGCGGATGCGCATGGCCGACATGGAAAAACTCCGATAAAGCGATCGGCCCCTCTCCAAGCCACCAACAGCCACTCGGCGGCACCCGTCATCGGGAAAAGACACAAGCGGAACGCCGAAGATGGACGTCGGATGGCATGCCCCTACTTCAAGCTGGATCCTGCCTCGCATCGGCGATGTGCCGGCAAGGGCTTCCTCAAAATATCAATCGTCAAGCAGGAGGTGAGAAGGAGCCACAAGAGGCAGAACTACTGCCCCGTCTGCGGCGAGGGCTTCTTGTGCGCCCAAGACAGGGACGCTCACATTCGGGCCTCGTCCCTTCAGCCCTGTGAGGCCGATTCGTCATCGGAACGGCCCGCAATCTTTGGCATATCCGACAAGATATCCGACGCTCTCTCCGAGAGGGCCAACAGTGCTCTCTCAATGGAACAACAGTGGTACCACATATGGGACCTTCTTTTCCCGGGCGTCCCCCGACCCGAGTCGATATATGTCGACGACGAGCCCGCGTCTCCATTGCACACGCAAACAGTGACGCCTCTCCTGATGGAAACGGGTGCCTCGATCATCTCCAGCACCATCGAGCAGGGATTGGAGCAGGCAGTAGGGCCTGACTGGCAATCGAGGCTCTCTGTTGGCGGAGACGGCGGCGCTCTTATAGGGCGGATCGCGTGGACAGCTATGACTAGAGTCTTGGGGGAGGTCGGGGCAGCCTTGGCCACTGCGGCCTCCCCATTAGCCCAGTCAGGAGCAGGAGGAGGGACTGGTCCGCCCGCAGAGCAATACCATACACGAACCAGCGGCAGCGTTCACGAAACTACCACAGGGGGCTCTCTTGGTCCCCCGACCCCCACTGTCCAAGACAGAGGCGCTGGGGATGAGGAGGTGGCGCCATCTCGATCTGCAAGATCAGTAGCACCGCCCAGGTCCGAGCCTCGCCCAGGGAGCGCGCCGCCATGGAGCACCTGCAGCTCAGGTGAAGTGACCGCAGACAGCTCCTGGTCTAGTTCTGGCGTTACCGTCACTTACTCCGAGAGTCTTCTAACGGCAGCAAGCGACCCGCCATCTCTCGGAAGAGATTCGGAGATGGGTAGCCATGACCTGTCGGATGGCCAAAGAGACCAAGGAGACTTCAGGTCCCGAGTCGACCCGGCTCTCTTTAATCAACGCGGAGCCATCCCGGGGAGCTGTCATTATTCGAGCGGTGACCCCGCGACTGCCACCTCCCACCACCATCTGCCGTCAGGAGAGAGTGAACCAATTTCCTCCAATGCCACTGCAGCGGCCATAGAAAGCTACGCTCAAACGGAAGAACGGGGAGATTTCAGTCACCAGGTAGATCTGGATGACTTTGATCAGTACGGGGATCTTGTGGATATCTCGCTTTTCCGCTGAAGTTTTGGCCATTTCTGACCGGAGACGTCTACATCATTCAAACTCGTTCTCCCCTCTTGCAGGAAGACGGGAGATGGGCCATTCTCATTCCTGCTACCATGACGCTTACACTTCTCCTTTTTTCTTCGATCTGTCATTCCCTTATCGCGGGTACTCGGATAGCTCTTAGTCAGGACAGAAGGAGACTAATTAAGTGCCTTTGTGCCTGGACTCCTTAAAGTATGGGTTAGGTATATTGGTTCGTTGGATACCTCCTGGTAGTATGACGGGGCAAAGAAGACACCATGAGAAGAGAAGGCGAAAACATCTATCAGAGAAGCGCTCCGGGCTCCTCACCGGTGTCTTTGATGATCCTCACAGCACAGGAAGGATCGATTGACAAGTTTCCCCATAGTGTTCACAGGAGACATGGAACGGAGAGCGCGGGGCCAAACCTAGCAACCACCGCCGAATGTCATGATGTCAGCTACTACTACTTTACGTACTATATGTCAGTTCCGCACGGCAGGCACGCCCAGAGGGCACTTCAAAAGCCTGGCTGGCCCCCTTTCATTGTTGAGGACTCGACATCTCCGTCTCTGTCTTTCGAACAACACATAGTAGGGAACCAAGTATAATCATCCATTGCCGGATTGTCTTGGATAGGGAGAAGGTTTAACATATACTTGCATCGCTGAACTCCGACGATAAACAAACCCTACTCGGATCCTGATCAGACATTCGGACATTTTTGGGAGCCATACCTGCTCCAGCCATCGACGGAACAAGATCCAGCCAAGTTTCCTAGCAGAATTGGTAAGAAACGACCACTCCACTCCAGCAAGCTTACTTGATATGGGCAAACATCAACTGGAAACACTACAAGACTGTTAACGCGCAAAAACAAACAAGATTCATTACTCTCGATCCACCAAACTAAGAACCGCGGCCCATTCTCTCCTCAAGAGGACAACAATGAACCTGCGGGCCAGTTTCCTCCTGGCATGCCGCATCGCCATCTACGCCTTGGGAATCCCCGCTGCGTCACTCGGCTACGCCGTGGGCTACCTCGTCGGCGCCTGCGTCTGGCTCCGGCGGGTGGTCTCCCGCCTCCGGGGCGCGTGGTCCCGCCTCAGGGCCAGGAAGGCCACAGCCGACGACGAGGACGTGGAGATCCCCCACCTCCACCGCCACCGCGGGCCGGACTGCGTCGAGTGCCGCCCGGGCCCCTGCGGCAGGTGCGGCGCCCCCTGCGCGCGCGGCTACTGGGTGGGGCTCGGCAGCCAGACCAAGAGGCAGATCGCCTACGAGCGGAGGCTCCTCCTCCAGCACCAGGAGGCCCTGCGGGCCGCCAAGGCGAAGGCGAAGCAGCCGATGGCGGTCACGGCCGCGACCGCGACCACGACGCATCAGAGGCACCAGCACCGGTGCCGGCAGAATGAACGCAGGGAGAGGAGCTCGTCCCCCCGCACGAGACTGCGGACGGCGCTGGCCTTCCCCTCTGGATCGCTTGGCGGGGCCGGCCCGGGCGCGCCGGCCCCCCGCGGCCTCGGCGCCTCGAGGGGTTACGAGTCGGCGGCGGCCGCCGGCCCCTCAGGAGGCATGCAGAACGGGCCCCCCCGGATCCAGGGCGCCTGGCCCGCGCCGGCGCCGACGACGGGCCGGGGCCTGGATCTGATGCCGAAGCGGGCGGGCTGGGAGGCGCCGAGGATCGACACGGAGGCCCTGATGGAGAGGCTGGAGGCCGAGATGCGGGAGCAAAAGGAGGTGAAGGAGGCCGAGCCCGCGGGTCGGGTTCACCACCTCCCCTTCGAGTCCAAGGTCCACGCTTGGGCGTCCGGCGTGGCGAGGGCGGGGCCGTCGGCGCCGGTGGGGACGCCGGTGAATGGTGCTCGCGGCGGCGGCGAGGGGAAGGAAGGTAAGGTGGAGAAGGGTAAGGGGAGGCTGAAGGATGTTAAGCAGGAGAACGGGGAGGGCAAGGAGAAGGAAGGGAAAGAGGAGAAGGGCATGGGGAATGAGAAGGAAGTGCATGAGGTCCCGGTTGTTTGTTCCCCATGAGCTGTTTTCGTTCGCTTGGGAATCAGGTCTATTGGGAGGAGGGGAGAGTGTATCGTTTGTCTGGGAGAGTGAAGTGATAGGAATATGGGAAGGAGATGGGAGAAGTGATGGATGAGGTGGAAGGACATCCAAAGAGGTTGTCTGGCCTGGCCTTGGAAGTTTTGTTTTAATGCCTCGTTATCTCAGCGTCTTAGTTTCCTCACCTTGCGCCTCTCGTATATATACATATGGTATAGGGGGGATAAGGGGGACAAGGAGGAAGTGTCTAGGATCAAGGAAGAATGGAGGCACTAGTGCTAAGGAGATATCAGCAGTGGAGCAACCCAGAAACGTTAGATATGCAACCCATTTTTAACAGAAAGAAGCCCGGAAAAGAAGAATCATCCACAAAACAAAAAATCATGCCGCCTAAACCCAAGTTCAGAAAAAGCCCCCACCCCCCAATCCCTCCTCCCTCACTCAGTCTTCATAACCAGCCTTGTGTCCCAACATGCCGTTGGTGCCGGCCCTCCTCCGCCTGCCGAGCACCTCCTTGACCCACTCGGACATAGTGAAGCCCCAGTGGCCGGCGACCATGGCGCCGCTGAGGATGTTGATAACCTTGATGAGGAACAGTAGGATGGTGTCGCGCGACTCCTGCACGTTGAGCAGGATGGGCTCGATGTCGTACTTGAAGAATACCCCGGGGATGGCGCGCTCCGAGATCTCGGCCGACTGCTCCGTCACAGCATACTGGTTGGTGAAGATGGTCGAGTAACCGAATCCGTCTCCCGCGCTCGACTTGACGCTGTAGACGGTCGGGACGACGGAGAGGAAGTACTGGAACTTGTAGAAGTTCTTCTCCGCCCCGTTGACCGTCTGGTCCAGGGGGTTGACGAGGGAGGGGTAGAAGTCGCCGAAGGAGAACTCGGAGATGATGTGGGAGAAGTTGAAGGCTGTGGGGATGGGGTCAGCTTGCTTCTCAAGGGCGGGAGCAGAAGGCAGAAGGATAAAGAATAGGGAGAGGGAGAAAGACCCGGTTGGGGGTGGGGCTGAATGTAAACTCACAACCGTGATCCAAGTGCTCCCCAAACTCCATGTACCCGTGGCCCCTCGCCGTGATGTGGAAGTCGCCCTGGACCTTGTTCAGATCCAAGCTGCCAAACAGTCGGCAGCTGTCCCCCTCCGACCCCCAAAGCCGAGGGGTCTTGCCCCACCTGGCCCTCCTCCTGCCGAGGGCGACGATGTCGTGGACGTGCTCCTCGCCGAACCCCTCCTCGTGCGGGGCGTGCTCAAACCCCTCGCCCGTGACGAGCCGGTTGTGCTGGTCCCTCCCGAGCCGGTGGACGCCCTTGTTGTCGACCCACTGGGCCCAGTTGGTCGCGTCCCGCTTCAGCATCGTCGCGGCCAGGATCCGGTCCCCGGCGGCGTCCTGCACGTTGACGTGCAGGTCGTCGCACTTCATCTTGACCACCACATCCAGGTTGATCTGCATCGACCGCCCGACCCCCTTCTCCACCGCGAACGTGTGCGTCTCCACCCCGCGCCACCACCGCGCCAGCTCGGACCAGACCAGGACCGCCGAGACGACGAGCATCGCGACCGTCCACTTGCCACCGCCAGAGGTGCGGGTTACATATTGGGGTTTTGATTTGGCTGTTTTCGGGGGTGGGAGATGTTAGTGGTGGGTTCCGTGGTGATCTAGGGAATGGTGTGTGTTGCGGGTTGTGTAGCTGTCCCTTTGTGTGGCAGGGAATCAGCTGAAGGATGGGAGGGACGTACGGAATGCATCGAACGCCTTGACGAAGCCCCCCGTAGGCCCGAAGGTGTCATCATCGAGCTCGTGCTCCTTGTACCCGTTCATCATCTTTGCTAGGCTCAGTGGGGGGCGACTCGCTCCCTCAGATTCTCCAAATTCTCCAGGCTTTAGCGCCAGTCGCGCAGGCGCCAATTGGGCCGCTGGTAAGGGGAGTCTTTATCGACTCGAGCCTCTTGGTCTCATATGTTATCGGCTGGGCGTAGGGGTGTTCGGGTACCTCTCAATATAGGTGGTGGGGTGTGATAGTTGAATTCGGATCTGAGGTCTGAGATGTCCACGGAGCTGTCCCCGATCCTCTCGGTTGCCTACACCAGGGTCACACGATGCTAAGAACTGCGAGGGTAATTTCTACTACCGCATCCCCGCAGACAAATTAAAAGGGGTGTGTGTTCTGGTCTCAAAATTCAGTTGTCCGGGTCAATACGTCCGGTGGGCGTTGTGGAATCGGCTTTCGACGGCCGTTGGCGACGAGCTTCGCAGTTGTTCCCTGAGGACAGCTTGTCACCAGAATAATTCTCGGCCTTGCGACCCTGGATCCAGGAACCGTGATGCCTGATTGGTGGGCCTGAACCCTGGTTCCAACACGGTTGGATCCACTATTGCCTGCATTGGCAACCCACATGAAGTGGATATCCCCGGGGCCGGGGGAGAAAACATGGAAAAGTGAAGGTAGACCCCAACCCTAACCCTTCAGCCTTCGCTTAGTGAGGCTGCCAAGTATTGTCTCATCGGCGGAAGCAAAAGCCAAGAGGCAGTCGCTTAAATAGATCTAAGGCTCAGTACTTTAAGCATTGGCGATTGCGGCAGCGATTTTCTAAGAGATAGGCAAGAACTTGACGTGGTCTTTGGCTTTCGGCCTTCACAATTTGGTGGCGGTGCACAGTGCAAGCTCTCCAGGTCCTCTTTGTGCATATCTTCCCAGCCCAACCGCAGCCGCTCTTTCTCCAAGTGCTTCCCCGCATCATTCAAGCCAAGAAGCGCATTCCGATGAATCGCATGGAAGCGAAGTCTCGCAACCCGTAGTGTCTCATAAATCTCCGTTGACTTCATAGTAGCAATAGTTGTAACTTTCCCTGACAGCATCGAATTCACTCCCATTGATACCGAAGCAAAATGCCAGCCCCCTACGAGTCTCAAATTTCATTCATCTTCGACACCATTTGCCCCTTGTAAGATTGCCCGCGCCCCATTCTCGAGTCAGTCCCGCATAAGCCTTCTACGAAACATGACAGTAGAACCAGCGTATAACTAAAACCATACTCGAATAAAGCACCTACATCGCCAAAAGGCGTCTCGACAAGGCCTTGGCTCAACACCACAACGCCGAGCAGGCGGGTGGTGGCCCATCCAAGGTCCGCTTCACCCTCCGCTTCCTCCCCTTCGAGCTGCACCCGGACCTCCCGAGCGGCCAGGGCCGGGACAGGTGGGCGTGGGAGCGCGACGCTCTGCACGGCGGGGACGAGGACGGCTTGGAGCGGTACGCGGCCCAGATGCGCGCCAAGGGGCAGGCCGAGGGGATCCCGTTCAGGCTGGACAGGGACGCCGGGCAGGCGGTGGCGAACACGCTGGAGGCGCACCGCGTCGTCCAGAGGGTGCAGCAGCAGCAGCAGGAGGACGGCGGCGGCGGGGCGGAGAGGGCTGGGAGGCTCGTCGACGCGCTGTACCGTGCCTACTTCGAGGAAGGGAGGAACCCCAGCAGCGAGGAGACGCTCGTGGGCGCGTGCGTCGAGGCTGGCCTGGACGGGGCCGAGGCGAGGCGACTCGTCGTGGAAGACAAGGAGGACGGGCTGGTCGAGGTCAAGAGCGCGGTGCAGGCGCAGAGGATGAACGGGTTCGACTCGGTGCCTACCGTCCTGTTCGAAGGGAGGAGGCGAGACCTGACGCTCGTTGGGGCCAAGACTGTGGAGCAGTACGTCAAGGCTCTGCTGACTATTGTCAAGGAGAGCTCCTGAGGGTGCAATTTGTATACGTATAGATAAGAGAAGGTAAGCACCTTTTTGGGTTAATTATGTTCTTGTTTTTTTGACCATTTCTCACAAAGCCATTGTCATAAAATCAACCAATCAGTACATATGCTGAGAAAAGAAAGGGCAAAAAAAACGGGGGGATGGAAGAAGAAAAAGCAAGATTCTCCTGGAGAAACCGCATATGCCAGGTATCTCGGCGACACATCGCAACGCCATGCCTTGTTGACAAACCGCATAGATAGCCTGTTTGCATTTGCAGGGTTCAGGACAAGAAAATGAGGGTAGAGTGACGGGAGCGGAGCAGCCGAGTACTCATGTTCCTAATCCCCCTTTTTTCCCTTCTCCTTTGTTTCCCTTTCGTTTCTTCTAATTTTTTCTCTTCTCTTTTTCTCCTTTTTGAAGAACCCCGTCCGGCTTTCAATACCGCTCCAGAATCCACTCCCTCCTCTCCTCCGCCGTCATGGTGCCCATCAGCTTGAGCTCCGCCTCCTTGACGGCGACGTAGCGCTCGACGAGGTCAGACGTGAGCAGCTCCTCGAGCCTCTCGTCGGCCTGCAGCTCCTCGAGGGCCTCGGGCAGGTCGCCGGGCAGCATCCTCGTCACGCCCAGCTCCTTCCTGTCGTTGTCGGTCAGCGAGGCCGGGTCGAGCTCGCAGTCGCCCCAGGTGAGCCGCGCGCTGGACCGGACGCCGTCGGCGCCGCAGAGCAGGATGGCCGCCAGCGCCAGGTACGGGTTCGCCAGGCCGTCCATGCACTTGACCTCCCAGTGGCTGCCCTCGATCTTGCGCAGGGGCGCCTCCCGGTTCTGCGTGCCCCAGGTCACCCACCTGCCCCCGGCCCAGCAGCCGTCGCCCAGGCGGTCGTAGCTCGCGGGGCTGCTGCAGGTGAAGGCCAGGATGCCCGGGAGGTGGGCCAGGACGCCGGCGTAGAAGCTCTCGTAGACGTCGGCCGCGTTGGGCGACGAGATGGATAGGTGGACGTGTGAGGCCGTGCCGCAGCCCACGGGGAACGGCTTCGGGTGCAGGCTGAACTTGTACCCGGCCGCGGTGGCCAGGGCGGCCATGGTCTCGCGCACGTGCAGGAGCGTGTCGACGGCCTCGAGGGGCGGCAGGGGCGGCAGGGTGATCTCGAACTGGCCGGTCGCGGACTCGGCGTGCACCTGCTCGACGTCGACGCCGATGGCCTCGAGCTGGGTGACCATGTCCCTGAGGAGGCGGGCCACCTGCGGGTCGGCGAAGTAGCGCGAGTGGGACCAGGCGTGGCCGTCGTTGACGAGGGTCGAGTACCGCAGGCCCCGCTGCGCCCCCTCCTGGTGGTCCCCGCCGTGGGCGTGGGGATGCGGCGACAACAGTCGCTGCAGCAGGAGGAACTCGACCTCAAACCCGACCCGAAACTCGAGCCCGCCCCGCCCCGCCAAGCCCACGGCCCGGATGAGCTGCGTCCTGGGGCACAGCACGACCCGGGACCCGTCCTGCTCCCGGAACTCGCCGTACATGCTGACGTGCCCGCTGATGGGGCCGGACCGAAGCGACGAGAAGTCCGGGTGGAGCCGGTACTCACCCGTAGCCGACACCGCCGGCACGATCTGGTCGTTCTGCAGCATGCCCAGTGCCGCCTTGGGGATGCCAATGTCCGAACAGGGGCCGCCCGCCTCCTCCTCCCTGACGAGCCCGCTGAGGAACTTCTTGTAGGGCACCATGCGCATCCGCGGCGTGGACGTGTAATCGAGCCAGCAGATGCGGACGAAGTATGGGATCGGCCTCGTGGCCAGGTGCCGCTCCAGAAGCTCGAGGTCACTGCGATCAACGCCGTCGTCCTTGTCTGCTCCCAGGCCAGTCGTGTCACCGCCCGTCAGCTCGAAGAAAGAGAGGCCGAGCTGATACAGCCTATTCGAGTTGTCGAACAGGATATTTCGTGTCAGCTCGATGGCCGCCTGCCAACCGATGTGGCCCTTGCGGACGTAGTCGCAGAGAACCTAGAGCGGCGGGGTTGTTTTGTCAGGGGATCTGGACCTTTCCGATAGGAATTGCTGATGTGAGGGGTGGAAAGGAAAGATAAAAAAACTCACTATCTCCAGAACTTCCCGGCCCTGGATCCCAGCAAGCAGATATGTCTCTGGGAACCAGTGGCCGTCGCTACTCCACAGGATCTTGGACCAGGGGCACAACTCTAGGATCTGCCGCACTACCTCCTCCTGCCCGCCCTGACTGACACAGGGGAAGACCTCCCCGATGTCGACGTAGACATTGGCGTAGACGGAGGCCAGATATCCGGCCTCGCGCATGAACGGATAGCTCGCATGCAGGAGCACTACCGGCACGGAAGGGTACGCGCGGATGAACTCCTGCAGCAGCGAAGGGGTCGCCCTCGACAGGGTGATGTCGTTGTCGCCCAGGCCCGTGTGGAACTGGATCGGCTTCCGGAAGCGAGAGCTGCACTCGCGGATCAGCACCGCCGTGTGGTGGACGAAGAGCTCGTTGAGCCCGTCGTGCTGCAGGCGCGTGAAGGAGCCGCCGCCGCCGCCGTCCTCCACGAGGGCGTAGTTCTCGACGATGTCGCTGAACGAGTCCCTCGCCGCGGCGATGTCCACCACCTTGGGGATCCCCAGCCCCGTCCGGTAGCAGATGACCGACTTGAACCCGACCACGTCCGGGTCCTCGATCGCTTGCCTGATCTGCGTGTCGAACTCGTCCAGCATCATGTCGAAGAGGTCGTCCGGGCTGCGGGATGCGTCGTATAGCCGCGCGTGCGAGTCGATCACCTCGGCGGCCACCGCCTCGATGCGCACAATGCGCTTGCACGGGCTGCGCACGAAGTCGTCGTGCCACGAGAAGTGCTCCGCCTCGTCCGGCCTGTCGAGGCCGTCGTCGACGAGGATCGTCTCCACGCCTTCGAGGCACCGCGCGGTCCAGTCGTGTGGCGATTCGATCCGCCGCTGCTCGATGGCGGCCACCACGGCCTCCCAGGTCGGGACCGAGCACCCCAGCACCGCGGCCAGCTGCTTCACGGCCCGGTGGTGGGCCAGAGTCTTGGAAGTGGCGTGGATCGCATCCCCGGTCGCCTCGGTCACGATCGACATGAGAGGGTGCCGGCCCAGCGCCTCCTGGTTGAGGAGCGGGTGCGCATGGTTGTCAATCATGGGCGTGCTCCGTATCACCCGCACCAGCTCCTGGATTTGCGCCCGGGTCGCATATCCTCCCCCGATGGCCCCCCCAAGTCCCGGCCCAAGCCCTAGTCCCAGTCCACCGTAGGGGGCAAGGGCGACATTGGGAGGAGACGGGGTCGTGCTATAGTAGGTGTGTTTAGGCGGCGTGATTCGTGAAGCCATGATGCAGGAGGAGGGGGCAGCAAGGAGGGATGTGATACGTGACTCAGGTTGCAGTTGTTTTATTTGAAGTCAGAGTCGAGGTTAGGAGGCACAGCTTGGTTGGACGGACAGATATAGGGTTGGGGGTTAGGCGCGCCGTATGGGAGGAATAATGCATCTCAGTGCCAATCATAAATCGACTTGGATATATCGTGAACTTTCCCAGTGGTGATGAGGAGACCAGGATGGAGGGTTAGATTATTTACAAGGATGTAAGAGTAAGTACGGCAGCGGAGAGAGACCTTGTCGCGGTATTCATCGTCGTTGCGGTTCGTGGTCGTGATTCCCTCGTGGTGGTCAGTCCGTTCGTAGTGGTTGGGTTGGTGTGTAGGGTTGGTATAGACGGAAAGTTCAAGCTACCACAAGTATACAAGTGTTCGCATAAGGGAGTCACACGAACAGTGAGTAGGAAGCCAGCCGTCGCGGGCGCTCTACCCATATATTGTTCTCTTCTGCAGTCAACAGGCAAACAGGCAGGCTTGCAGGCAGGTTGGAGTCTCGCGGCTTCAAGCTGCACCGCTCGCCACCCCGTGCCTGGCTTTGGGAGTGGCAGGTAGGTTGGTGGATGGACACCTGGGTAGGTATGTACGTAGGGACCGAGGCAGAAGGGGAAGCAAAAAAAGGGGGGAAGAAAGGACAGAAGAATGAACCGTTGTGGGCAGGTGAGCAGTGACCCTAGATATGGGCAGGACAGGCGGGAGACCTGAAATTGGTTGTGAGAGGTTGGATCATAAGTGATTATAATAAGCCGTGCAGTCTCGGTGGCGCCTGTCGTGAAAACCGGTGACTGGTGAAATAAACCGGAAGTCTGGGATGGAAAGTTCACGGGGCACTCAACTCAAGGTAGCTCAAACATGTTCCAGCGTGTCCAGTGAGGACTGACGAGTGACAGCAATGAGAGGAGCTCGAGGTATCCTCCCCTTTCTGGACAAAAAAACAATGAAAGACAGACGTGCCACGGGAGGTGTCCTCTCCCCCGGAACCCCGAATGAGACAAATCAGGGAGGAAGCGGGTGTAATCGTGCTATGGTGGTGTATCTTGTTACACACTGCACAACTGCACATTACACGCTGCACCCATCCTTGGTCAATCACCGCTCACTCGCCCAGCTCTTGTCGTCAATCCTTTCCAACAAAACACCTCCAACGGGTTCCAAACTTGCCCCCTCATGTAGCACATGTAGTAGCTTAATGTGTAGCTCATGTAGCTCATGTAGCTCATGTAGCTCATGTCGACAAGTCCAAGTATCTCCTCTGTCTCTTGCCGTCCTGTGACTTGCTTTTTTGGGTAAGGAACGGTGAGAAGTGGTGAATAACTTGCCCTGTCAGGCCGTACAACCAGACTTTTACCAACTAGGTCATGCCGCCCGGCACTAAATTCTCAAACAGTCAGAATCAGATACTTCCGGGATACATGCAGTCGAGAGCCAAGAGCTCGTCAACTCTGCACAGCCACGCTCGGCATCCTAAACTCGCATTCCGTATCGTCGGCCTCTTGTATGATCGCTCAATTCAGCAGCAGGGCGACTCCGCAGCGTGCAACCCTAGCCAGAATTTGTAAAAAGAACAATACAATAGTGGCCCAGTTTCCCTCTTTCCCTCGTCTCCGCTCTCCTCCGTTCTCACGCTCGCTCTTATCGGTCCATGAGACAAGGCGGCACTTCATTCGGGGTATTTGAAGGTTGAATGAATGGTACGACGGAGCTCTCTCCGGTATTCTGGCAAGAGCTCTCCACATCAACCACATTCAACTCGACCTTTCTGGCGAAGTACTTCCGGTTTAATGGCGCAGCTGGCTGTACTTTGACAACCCCTCCAAGGACACGTGAAGCTTTGATTGAGCCGCACGCAGCTTGCCTTGCTTCCGGGATGGCGGTGGGTCGATGAGGGCCTAGACCGTCCCTCAATTTGCAGGCTTTTGGCATCCAAAGTCTGGGCAGAGGTCACTGGCTGTCTTGTATTGGGTGCATTTGTGATAGTCTGTCCGTCTGTATCTGCGCTCGGGTATCCACTCTGCAGGAAGGAAGTACATAGTAATAGAGCAAATTAGCGGGTACAACCCTCTTTTCCTTTGGTTTGGTCAAAAATTGAGTTTTACAGTTTGGTCATTTTGTTTTTTGGTGCCGTGTGCCCGTGTCCGCTCCGCCAAGGAGAAAATAGGGGGAGCGTGAGAAACCCACCTACCGAACTGGGGACCACAGCTCAGGGGCTCCTTCCGATTCCCGACATATCCGTAAATCCCAAGCCCCGGGCGACGACAAGACCGGAGAGGGTCAGGATAGACACAGCCGGGAGGAGAGAGTCTGGGCACTGGGCAATCCTAACTCTCATCTCCCACAAAACTTTCACCCGAGCAGTTGGTGCGGGGCCCCGCAGTTTGCCAGTCCTCAGCTGGTCGTGTCCGTCAAGCATTCCATCAGGCACTCAAGTAATCAGGCTTGTTCCGCGTCGTCCCGGGGCCAAGAATGCTTGGCTACCTAGGTACCTAGTCGCCTCGCCCATGATTATCGTGTCGCTCGAACTGCGTACTACGTACTACGTACTACAAGTACATTTCAAATGGCATCTTAATTACACACAGAGTTCCGGACTCACCACACCTCTCTTGTTCCTTTCCTTTTGACATCGGAGACTGTTGGGGACTGTCGGTATGGTCTGTCCACGTCAGTACCCCGATCACTTCTCCCACTCAGTGGTATTCGGTGCCTTGGCGCCACGCAAGCCGCCTTCTTTTGCGTACGTCCTCGTCCATCGCGAAGCCCCAATCATTGGCTTCTGTGCACGGCAACGGTTACTCGGTAAAGAATTAGTGATAGATCCACGATCCTCTAATGATTTCTCTACTTAAGATTTAGCTTATAATAGGGGACCGATCCAGCATCCAAGCTTGCCACAGCATCGGCCCTACTTTGAGCCACGGCCGACATCTTTTCTATCGCACAGGTTGGCAATAATTATTAGCATAGGTATACTACGTAGTAGTAGCAGTACACACGTACTCCGTGCTTTCCCATCCAAAACTTGTTGGCCCATTTCGCCGGGAGGGCCCTGCAAGTGTGTATTACGTAACTCGGCGGTCGGATAAGACGGCATTAGGAATGGTCGACATTGATACCAAGATAAGGGCATGGGTGGGGTTGCATGTTGCAGAGCAGTGGAATGTTGCGGTTCAGGCATGGTTATTATATAAATACAAGAGAGTTGGGTGCGAAGAGCGATGCAAACAAAGAGATGCTGCTGTTGAAGCGGTAAAGAGCCTCCATATTGAATTGGCCGAGCAGCCGCTAAAATCATGTTCGAGGATGTTAATAGTCGGTGAAGGCAACCCCAAGATCTGCGCCGCGGTAGCAAACTAGCACTGGTATGTTAGGTAGTCTGACTAGTGTTGAGGGTCGTCGAAGCTGGGCACTGATGCTTCTCTGGGCTTTACTGGAATGGCACACACCTTGCCTGCCTACCTACCTACCTAGGTACTCTGGATCTCCAGCAACTCAATGCAAGGCTATCAGCAGCACATCATCGCGCAGATTGAAGGAATGTCACGGTGATGGGAGTCGCGTGTATTCGCGGCAGTCGCAGTTTTGGCATTGCTTGTCTGCTACCAAGCAATTCGGCCAAGCTTCTCGTTCAATCCTTCGTCGCGTGGCTACCAAGAGAAAGCCAAGGGCCAAGCGCCAAGAGCAACGATGTTTTGCCAATCATTGGCGGTGCCGCGGCGGGAAGCCGGGCCTGCACGGACGACCTGAATGATGACATGCCGACGTGGGGTATTCAAGAGGACGGCATTGAGATAGCACCAGATATCCACATCCAGAGTCCAAAACATCGTCAGCTTCATCCAACCTTGAACAATGAAAAGGAATCGGAGGCTTAACATGTTGGGCGAGCCCATTGAATGATATTCATCTCGCACACCCATCCGGGGCCAGCCCTCCAACCTCCCTCCCGTTGTATCCGTCGTGTCTGGGAGGACCGAGTGCCACAAGGGAGGGAGGATACTAGAGCCGTCACTGCGTCATATTGCATGTCAGTTGCCACGGCTGCCATCTGGCATTGTCACGGCTTTTCCAGCGAACAGTAATGCCCGGCAGGACTGAGTCGCCTACCCAAAAAAAAACATGTAAGTCCACTCCACAGTGGCACTCACTCCCGAGCCAAGTGATGGACCAGACGGCACCAAGGATCGGCTGGAGGGGGTTTCTTCCAGGGTTTTTTGCGGGCCGCCCGGGTTGGAACCAACCTAACTCCCAGCAGGAGCGCTGGAATACTGCGACAACAATATCGACAGGATATCACAGCACTGAGGTGGGTTCTGGATATGGCGTGCCGACCGGCAGGTGGGCAGCCCACCAGCCCTCTTGGAGGAATGTTTGGAGCTCTATAGCCAGCCCCCGTCGACTTTATCTCGATCTCGATCAACGCTCGTTTCCAAGGACTGTTATCTCTCCCTTAGTGTCACAACCCTCATTCATTCCAACCTTCTTTCTTTCCCTTAAGAGTCGTTGACGAAGCTTTTTTCCCCTGGGTTCGCGACACGCACACTCGCTTTATCACCATTTTCCGGTATTACCTATTCCAAACGAGGGGACTGGTATCGGCAGTTCCATGGTCTATGGCGAGAATCACTGCACTGTGAAGATTAGTAACCTGCCGGAATTTCCGCCCACCTCGAGATTTTCCCTCACGTCACCTGAGTTGCTTCTGTGACTTGGACGCCCTTCTCGCTCCGGCCGTATCATACCGTATCATGCCCGTCTATCTCCTGTTGAGCCGCGACATAATGAGTCTTTCCCTCTCCCGTGTCGGAGCTATGGCTCTGGCGGCCAGTGGTGTCGCAGATGCCGCGCTGAGCATTGCAACGAGCGGTACGTGGGACTGTGACATGTTTTCCCCAAGGGTCTCAATGTCCCAAACAAACAGAAACATGCCCCAGCAAAGATTACACCAGACCTTTCCAGCAGTAGGACAGATTGTCGAGATGTGCCATTAACATTTGATGAACGCACACAGCCGACATCAGGTCCACCGCCAGCGCGATCGCTTATGACCTGATGACATATTACAAGGGCAACCTTTCGGGCCAGGTCCCAGGCATTCTCCCTGGTCCACCACCGGCGGGAGACTACTACTGGTGGGAAGGTGGCGCGTTGATGGGTACCATGGTAGATTACTGGCATCTGACGGGCGACACGACCTACAACGAGGTGGTGAAGCAGGGCATGCTACACCAAGTCGGCGCCGATAGGGACTACCAGCCGATCAACCACACTGCGTCCCTGGGCAATGATGATCAGGGCTTCTGGGGCATGACGGCGATGCTCGCGGCGGAGCTCAAGTTTCCCGATCCGCCCGCAGACCAGCCGCAATGGCTGGCCCTGGCGCAGGCCGTCTTCCACACACAAGCGGCCCCGGACAGGCACGATAACACCTGCGGCGGAGGCCTCCGGTGGCAGATCCCCATCGCGAACAATGGGTACAACTACAAGAACAGCATCGCCAACGGGTGCTTCTTCAACCTTGGCGCGAGGCTTGCCCGCTACACCTCGAATTCGACGTATGCCGACTGGGCGGAGAGGACATGGGACTGGGTGGGTTGAGAAATGAATCCTATATAAAACACACGTACTAGGAATGGACCACGCTAATGCTCCTGGGTCTTGGCAGATACAAATTGTCGGCCTCATGGACTCCGAGTACAACATCTACGATGGAGGTAAGTGCAAGGGCCAAGATGAATATTTTGCCTCGACCTTTCTAGCCAACCCCCTTCAGCGCTAGATGCTGATGCCAATGATACACAGGCCATGTCGAATACAACTGCACCGATATCAACAGGGCGCAGTTCTCCTACAACGCCGGGGTCTGGCTCCTCGGGGCCGCTTACATGTATAACTACGTACGTAATACCCCATAGTTTCTCTTGGCAAAGGAGAAAGAAAAAGAATAAGGAAAAAAGGGAGGAAGTAGCGATGCGACGTGCTGACACAACCTGGACGGCACGTACAGACCGAAGGCAGCCCCAAGTGGCAAGCCCGCGTGCAGGGCCTCCTGGACAGGACCATGAAGATCTTCTTCCCGGACAACATTGCCTACGAGGTATCGTGCGAGGAGCACATGTCGTGCACGACGGACATGCTCTCCTTCAAGGGCTACCTGCACAGGTGGCTCTCGACGGCGACGCAGGTGGCGCCCTTCATCCGGGAGCAGACGCTGTCGGTGCTGCGGACGTCGGCCGAGGCCGGCCTGGCCACGTGCACGGGCGGGACGAACGGGCGGACATGCGGCTTCAAGTGGTCGACCAGGGCGTTCGACTCGTCGGTCGGGGCCGGCCAGGAGATGAACCTCGTGGGCGCGATCTCGAGCCTCCTGATCGACGAGGCCGGCGGGCCCGTCACCAACTCGACGGGCGGCACCTCCATCGGCGACCCCAACGCGGGCACCCACACCTCGGCCCCGAGGGACTATGCGCCCGTCACGGCGGCCGACAGGGTCGGCGCGTCGATCCTCACCATACTGGTGCTGGGCGCCGCGGGGGGCATGTTTGGATGGATGACCACGGGCATTTAGGAGGCCCGCTCTGGTCGGTAATGCCCTGAGGCCACCCCCACCCACCTGGCTTTTCTTTTCTTCTCTTATTGCTATCCTTTTTGTCCCTGTCGAGGCCTTGAGATAAAGTGGTTGGAGAGATTAATGGATTTCTTTCTGTTGCTGCCTGCTGCTTCGTACGATTTAGCGTGTGTTTGGGTTGCAGGGCCGTTTCTCCCTCTTTCATTCTAATTTTATTTCGGTCTGTTCACGAATTTAATGGTTGCCTCGTGTATTCCCGGCGTTTTCAGCGGAGGGGATGAGTTGGCAGTATCCATTCCGACTTCGCATTGGGTTATACTTTGTTCTCTCTTCTTCGGCTCTTATTCTTCTCCCTCGTTCTTTTTTGGATGATATGCTTCATGTAAATGACATCACATAGGTAGCGTTTATCTCTGTTCGGTCGATCGTCGGATGACAGAATGCCGTTACCCCCGTTTGCTCTATTCGTCCATCTTCGGCGTGGGGGATGAAATTAATAACAACCTTCCGGGCTCTTTCCTCTCCTAAATACACCCTTCAGTTAGTGAGACCTACAGTCTTTCTACTCTCTGTAGCGTTTGATATCTCGGTGGGCCTGTGAATAAGGTCGGCTCACAATGTACAGTGGAAATGTCCGTTAACAGTCTCTGCGCCAGAAATAGGTGTACTGTCAGAGTAAACTGAATAAGGGTTGCTTGCGTTTGTTTCGACTCAGGGTACCATGCCTGAATATGACGATTCATCCCAAGATCGCGGACGCATGCTTCAATGCATTTGCCATTGCAACGGACGATTATCAGTAGCCTGGAGCCGCCAGGCATTGTGCCGACGTTTATTAGGCCGCACACCATCAGCTGTGTGGTTGAGACTGGACGATTCTTGTCCAACCCAAACAACACATTTACTACGTACATAAGATATGACTCTTGGAGCCTTGGGTCTTGGCGGGCCCAGTTCGACGTTTCAGGGGCAGGGTTGAGTCGCCAGCCCAAATTTTGCCAGCCAAGCGTCTTGGCGGTGCGATCAGATGGGATTCCCCCAGCTCCCATCTCACCATCCTACGGATAACCCCGATGAATGAATGAATAGTTTGTAGGGGAACCTGCTGGTACGATATCAGCGTTTCGTGGCACTGTCAGTTCAGCTGCTCCCCATTTACGTATGTGAGGGTTGCAACACCTTTGCCTTGAATCATACTTATCTGTGGTGGTGAGCGAGATCGGTTGGGGAATTATTGAGAGCTCGGTGTGGCTTTGAAATCACAGCCTGTGCCTGCATCACTTCTCCCTTCCTGAAGAACCCAGTCTCCAATTTTTTGGTGTTCTGTTTAAGAGACCATTGCTTCTGCAAGACTTCCAGCCCAAAAGAAGATAAAAACCCATTCGGCTGTTCTTCCAACCCAACGGCATACTAAAACCACCCCTTGGCGCCGGCGCAGAATGGCGAATCCCTTCCCGGACTTCGGCAACACGGCCACCTTCCCCACCTTCGGCACCCTCCCGGAGGAGCCAACGCCTTCGGTCGCCAGCTCCACATCCAGCCCGCCGTCGTCGTCGTCGTCGCCTCCGTCCCAGCCACCCTCGGTGGGGGGATGGTGCCTCCTCGCGCAGGTGAAGGACGACATGACGATCACGAAGCCGACCCTGGTCCTGCATGACCGCGAGGGCAGCCCCTTCGCGCTGGTGTTTGAGGGCCTGGGCCGGGACGACCTGGACCTCAAGGGGCGGGGCCTCAAGAAGGGCAACACGGTCGTTTTCCCGGGGGCCCTCAGGACCCCGCCCGCCGCCGAGGGGAAGAGGGGCTTCGTGAAGGTGCCGCCCGGCCAGGCGGACCGGGTCGTGGCGCTCCCGGGGCCGCTGGAGAGGATCCTGAAGCTCGGCGGTGGCGCCGGCGGGCGTGGCGGGGAGGCGAGTCTGTGTCGTGCGTGCGGCAAGGCGGAAGGGGAGGGCGGGGTTGTTTTGAATAGGTGTACGGGTTGTGCGAGGGTCAGGTATTGCGGGAAGGTGAGCTTTGAGGGTTTGAACCGCCTTTTTTCTTTTCTTGTTTTGTTCTTCTGCTTTTCCATCCTATTTCCCTCCGGACGACTCTCAGGCCCGCGGGTGTGAACATTCAGCTCACAAATACCTTATCCCACAGGCTTGTCAAGTCAAAGGGTGGAACGAAGGGCATAAAGCGGACTGCAAGGCCTACAAGGCGATGAACGCTATCTGGGGATGAGCCTTGCCCTTGCTCTTGTCCTGGGGGACAAGAACCGAAGTGTCGTTGGCTTCTTCACTCACGACAGAAAACCACCGGTTGCAGTGCGCCTGCAGTCATGGAAAGCCAGTGGGCATATTACACCGGTCCGGAATCTCCTTCGAGACGCAGGAAAGCAGCCCACGGTTCGGGAGACATCGACCCGCCTGTGCACCCGAAGACGGGTGGCGGTGGTGGGGCGAGGGTTTTGAGGCCCCCGGTTGGCCAACCGACATCAGAGGGATGAAACCTGTTCAGCAGGGCAGGTCAAGCCGGCACGTCATGACGAGTTTTAACGAATCTTTGACGGATCTTTGACGCCTCTTGGTAGCCGGTTTAGAACATGAGCTGTCATATTAGCAAACTCGCTGTCACGATTTCGTCTTTGGTGTGCCAGTGAGGCGTCTGAGAGACAATGATTAGTCCGCTAAGGTGGAAACTGGTCTCCGACCCGGCTAGGTCGGTGGATCGCCAAATGATCGGCAGTGCGCCTGTCAGAGGGCTGAACGAGATCGCCATTCCCTACCCAATCCTAGTTCCCCAAGTGGAATACGGATATTTATGACGATATCAAATTTAGGGGTTCAACGCCCCTACGCGTCCTTCCTTGCCGCTCAGTACGTAGTTTCCAACGGTCTTTCGTCAAGGGATGGTTAGATGCCTGCCTTTCACCAATGAACAAGAATAATAATAATAGCCAATCAACGACTTTCGCAGGGCCAGGGACCGACCGGCAGGGCACAGACACCTTCGGGGCTCCTCTGTGTGCCTCTTACGTAGCCTTCATCTATTAACGTACGGTCCCGTTGGAAAGAAGGCGTGGGCGGTGGCAGATACCTCAAAGCTACAAGAGTGAGAGCATCTTCGCTGTGCAGTTTCCTAGGTTGGGTAAACCACTGTCTACTTCTGAAAGAGTGGTTTTACGATCTGAGAAAAGACACAGTTATTCCTGGTTAATAGAAACCATGACGAGCAGCGACTCCAACCGAAACAGCCGCATCAGGTTCAAGCCACGCCCAGAATATGTATTCCCATCATGGAAGCTGGGTTCCTCAGTGGCGGGCGCAATCACGGCCACCTCTCGGAACCGAACCCTTCGTTCTTGGCTATGAAGCCCAAATATGAAGAGGCCGGAGCCGCCCTCTGGGACGTTTTTGACTTCCCTTCCATGCGCGTGATGTGGAGCCAGGAGGTCCTCGTGCCTGAAGGCTGCCCTCGGCCGGGGAGAGAGGTCGACGTCTCGTACATGAAGATCAAGGTGAGGGACGGCGCGGAGGTGGAGGTCAAGGTGATGAGGAGGAGGAAGGCGGACGGAGAGGTTGATGGCGTCTGTAAGACAGCTCGGGGGACTGAGAAGGGAGGGAGAGAGAAACTGAGACGGGAAGGGAGGACGGGAGCGGGCGCGGCTGCTCGTCGCTCCTTGCGCTGCGGATGCACGGCGTGGGGTTCTGCACCGGCGGGCATAACACCGAGTCTGTCGAGAACCTCCACATCGCCGGGATCCCTGGCGTGGTTCTGGCCAGAGTGGACTCTCGCCTGTGAGTTTGACTGGCTCTCTTTCATCTCGGGACGCCCTCCGCGAGGTGGGGAGCAATAACCAAACCTGATGTGGGCTTTGGTTGTAGGGCGCTAGAGCATCCGTACCCATATGCCCTGAACGATTCGTACGATGTGCTGTTGTGGGTGAGCAAAGCGGGCAAGCCACCCTTGACGCATTGGACCGAGGCTGAGCGGAAACTATCGGTAGTGCAAACAAAACCCGACCGAGCTCGGGATCGACCTAGAGAGGATTCTCGTTGTCGGGAATTGTGCGGCGCGAACCTGGCAAGTAGATATCTTTTTCATCTTCACAGTAAACTAAAAAAAAAAAAAGGGAGAAGAAGAAAGGAAAGGGGAGAGAGGAAGGCTGACAAATGTTTTGCTGCTGTCGGCCACACATAAGAACAGGCCGCCTGCGTCGCCCTGAAAGCTCGAGGTAAAGGCGTGACCAGCATCGTCGCTCAGATCCTGAACTACCCTATCGTTTGCCACCCCAAGTTCTACCCAAGGCTGGATCACGAGCTGCAGAGCTATGAGCAGAACGCTGAAGTTGAGTGGTTGATGGCCGTGAAGCTGGAGCTTGTCTGGGACACTTACACTACTGTTGACAACGCGGATCCGGAACCGGACTCGTACCAATCACCCTTGCTGGCGCAGTTTCTGGGGATATCATCTCCGGCTCGTATGTGCTGGCTTTTTTTTCTCTTTGTGATTTTTTGGATCCCCTTCTCTCCGTTTCCAGCTTCCTACTCTCTTAAGGGATTCTGTTGTGTTTGTATGTGATTGTCTACTGACAGGGACTGGGAGCTATAGTCATCCAAGTGGCGGGCCTGGACCCTCTTCGCGTTGAAGGGATCGCGTATGCGGACCGACTGCTTGGCGAGGGGGTGCCCACGGAGCTGCATGTGTACAAGGCGCTGCCCTACAGCTTCACCAGCTTCTTTTCGGAGTTCCCTCAGTCGAAGGAGTTTTCGGAGGGGCAGGCTAGATTCATCAGGAAGTACGCCGAAAGCTGAGTGTCGGGGGGAGTCGGGGATGATATCCAAGCGTGTGTTGCATGGGACCCTTGCATCTGCCTAGGGAGATAACTTATGAACGTACTACGTATGTTTGCCACTCGATACCAAGAGAAATCTCAGTCCCAAGCCCCCCTTGTCTCAAACCTCGTCCTCAAACCCAACCATCTCATAGATGATGTCCGTCCTCATCGTATACTTGGTCCCCGCCAGCACATCGTCCCCGGAGTGGAACAGCCTCTTGTGCTGGAAGATGAGCACCCTGCCAGCCTTGGGGTTGACATCCAGGCGCTTCTTTTCGTTTCCGGACAGGAACGTGGTCGCCCCCCCGATCAGTTCCGTCATGCCTGCCTCGCCCGGCTCGGCTTCGGCCTTACAGTCGTTGAGGTAGAGGTGCACGGTGAAGAGCGTCTCAAGCTGCTTTTTCGGGTCCGGCTCTGCGTAAGGGCCATCGCAGTGGGCTGTATGTCCTCTGTAGCGTCAGTTGTGCACCGGGAACGAGGGAGAAACCCCCGAAAAAAAGAGGAGAAAGGAAAAACCTTACCCCGGAAGAACTGGCCCTTCTGGTACTTCAGGAAGCGCATCCGCTGGTTGAACCTGCGGAACTCCCACTTCTGATCCTTGTTTCTCTGCGAGGCCGTGGCCAGGACGGGACTGCTCCCTTTCACCTTGGCCAGTTGCTCCCTCAGCCCGGGAGCCTGGGCGCACCGCTCCCAGAGCCGGTCGACGACCTCCTGCTGATCCCAAATGATGCGGTCACTGTTGCGGTAGTCCTTGTACAGCGCCTCCCACCCGCCGCCGACGTTGACGAGGGCCGGGCGCCAGGGGTCGGAGACCGGGGCGGCCTCGGTGTCAGTACCGACAGAAGCACCCTGGCCCCCTTCCTTCACATGCTTCCCCTTGTTCTTCTTCGGCAGGCGGTCCGCGTCCGGCACGCTCGCCTCCGCAAGCCGCAGCAGGGTCTCACATTCGCTGGGGCTCAGGACGTGGTCCAGCACCACTGCGTAGAGGCCTGCATACTGCGGCAGCGGGGTCTTGGTGAAGTCGATTTGCTTGATGGTGATGGGTTTGGCGTCGGCGGGTGGGTTCTGCACGGAGAGGAAGTCCGCTGGGATGGCAACTGGGTTGGACTTATAGCTCGTCTGGACGGGCTCATTGAAGTCCACGTCCGCCTCCGACTCGGAGGACGTGGCGTGGCCACTTCCCTGGTTATTCTTGCCTTTGAAGAGGGACGATACCATGGCGATTGGATTGAAGGGCATGTCCGGGAGGAAGAGAAAAAAAAGAGAGAGAAAAGAAGAAGAATAGGAGGTTGAGGTATGTGGTTCAGGGGGCTCTCTCTGCAATGGACGGGGCTGGTATAGAAAAAGCGACTGAATAAGAGAATCGCTTGATTCAGTGGCAACTGTTCTGATGTTACACTATCAAAGGAGATCCAGACACGGAAAAATACCAAGGTAGTCCCGCTAGGAAAAAACACGCTGTGACCTGGCGTCTGGTATATATGTTTCTTGAACCATAAAACATCTACCCATCCTGAATAGGGTTGGCTGGACTGGATGCATACCGGCCCAGGCAGACGCCAGGAGCGGGCATGACTGCCGAACTGGTGGTGCCAGGGCTGACATCCTGACACAATCAAAGGGAGATCAGGGCATCGGGGCGTCAGGGCACAGCCCATCGCCCAGCCGACCGACGAACAGTGAAGCGGTGCAGCCAATTCATAGCCGTGTGACACATGGCATATGGCATGGACGCAGATGGCTGCCTGAGAATGGCTGCTTACCTGCGAATGGCTGCTTGCGAATGGTTGCCTACCTGCAAATGGCTGCTTGTGAATGGCTGCCTTCGAACCAATCCCGACTAGGCTACGACGATATGCAGACCCATCAGACCTCGAAATGGTATGGCGAGGCGAGTGGCCAGAGGGCGTAACGGCTTTCATCAAGGACGCTGAGACACTTCGGCATCCCACCTGGGAGGCACACTACTTACCTATGCAGGATGGTGGATTCATTGGTGGTGTCGACGATGTCTATCGGGTTGAAGGAGCTCTGAGGAGGACAGTACTAGATAGACGCACAAATAATAGTTGGAGTGTTTCTAAGGCTGCACATTTGGCTGCCGGGCTGCATTGTAACTCCACCATGCAGTGGCTACTAGTCCTAGAGGGCTGGAGGCTGCAAGGGGGGCTGAATTTAGGACCGGTCAGCACTAACATGCCACTACCGGACCCTGAGAATAGGAAAGTTTCTTCAGACTTGTCCGGTCCAAAGCCGCTCCACAAAACAACCCTCGATGACTTCAATTGCAGATGTGATTCTGTTCGCTTGATAGATCAAGTTGGGTGCGGCTCCATGTTGTCTCGGCTCCCACATGGCTCCTCACATTTGAGCAAGGAAACCATTTGATTGCCGAAAATAGAAGGGCATCGCTGCCGGCTTCAAGCATCGACGCACCGTGGTCCCCCAAGAAAATGCACAGTACTCCGGATACTGTCGGGATACCCCGGGCTAGAGCCTCAACTCAAGAGGGTTGAACTAGGTACCTCCTTCGTAAAAACACAAGAGGAACGCTGCTGCCGCCGACCATAACGGCTCCCGCGACTGGCCAGGATGGCTTTCGGCACACAATCGGGATCGAATCGGGGGGCGATTGATCGGGCTTGTGAGTGACCCCCAAAGATGCCCCAAAAGGTCGCTGAAAGAATGGCCCGAATGACCGACTGCTGGGCAGCTGGCGGTTGCCGAAGTTCGGCCTACAGGCCCCGCTGCGTTCCCGGCCGTGGGGTTCAGGAATTCTGGGGGAGGATCCGGATAACTTGACTTCCCCGCGTTCTTGCGACATGCAAAGCCCGGTCTGAGGACGTATGAGAGGACGGGAAATACTAGAAAAGGAGAGGGAGAGGGCATCTTTGTAAAACGCTCAGACTTTCCTTCTTTCTAATCCGGTTCCTTTCCTATACCTACCTAATCTCTTTGGCCTACTCTTCGCTGTGACACTAGACACAAACCCTTGCCCCTCCCTCACTGAGGTCATCAAGTCGAGAGCTGTTATTTACAACCCCTCCAAGCAACAAGCAACGGCAGACTAGTCTTTTTTTGATACAATAATGGCGGCTCCTCCAGCCCCCGGTATCTACGTCCCCGTCCCGACCTTCTTCGCCTCCAAGAAGTCGGCGGCCTACAACGCGGCGGCGCCCCCAGTGGACGTCCAGACCCAGGTCGAGCACAGCCTCTACCTGGCCCGGGCCGGGATCACGGGCCTCGTGATCCTGGGGAGCACGGGCGAGGCGGTACACATCACCCCAGCCGAGCGCAACGAGGTCCTGTCCGGGGTCAGGGCCGGCCTGGACGCGGAGTTCCCGGACTACCCCATCATCGTGGGCACGGCGGCGCAGAGCGTTGAGGAGGTCGTCGGCCAGCTGAAGGAGGCGCATCAGAACGCCAGGTGCCAGTACGGCCTCGTGCTCGTCCCGGGCTACTTCTCCGGCGCGGCGAGCCAGGAGGGGATCATCCGGTGGTTCACTGCTGTTGCGGACCAAAGCCCCATCCCAGTCATGATGTAGGGTTCTTTATTTCTTGATTCTTTTTCGTGTTTTTTTCTTCCTCGTTTCCTTTTGATCCTCCTGCAGCAGAAGAGGGAAGAAAAGGCGAGGAGAAATCAAAGGGAAATTAAGAAGGGGAGCATGTTGGCTAACGATTAAAAACAGTTACCACTACCCGGGCGTCTCAAACAACGTCAAGGTCGCCATCCCGACCTTCGTGGCCCTCTCCAAGCACCCAAACATAGTGGGCTGCAAGCTCTCGTACGCGGACATGCCGGTGCACGCGGAGCTGGCGCTGAACCCGTCCATCCCGCGGGCCGCCTTCGCCGTCTTCACGGGCCTGGGCTCGCAGCTGCTGCCCCTGATGGCCGTGGGCGGCGCGGGCGCCATCGACGGCGTCGCCTCCTTCTTCCCCCGCGCCGTGACCAGGCTCTTCCGTCTCTCCGCGGAGGTCCGCCCTACCGAGGCAGAGCTGGCCGAGCGGGCCCGGATCCAGTACCTCGTCACCGCCCTCTACACCAAGCTCATCCCGACGGGGACCGTCGGCGTCAAGGAGGCCACCGCCAGGATGAGGGGGTTCGGCGACCCGGACGGCACCAGGCTCCCCCTCTTCGGCGGCTTCCCGGGAGGGGAGGAGGAGTGGGCCAGGTGGAGGCCCGAGATTGATGGGCTGGAGGAGGTCGAGAAGGGGCTGTCGGCGGCGTGATGGAGGAGGGATGTTTGGAGAAGAAAAAAAGATGATGAAAAAACCAATGAAAAAAAAAGAAGGTCCTGTTCGTTTGTTGTGTCTTCTCCTAACTGCATCACCAGGCGCTAGATAGATTGCGTTCTGCATGTAGAAAATCCATGTATAGTTCCCGCCGCTTGCCTGCCCATGAAGCAAACAGAATATCCATGCGTTTCAAAAAATCTTCCACACCCCCCAAAACCCGGAAGGGCAGCAATTCTGACCCCAGAGTGACTTGCGTATTAGGTAGGTTCTTTACGTACAAAGTAGGTAGCAGATGGATTTGCTCTCGTCAGCCCTGCATATACGTACTAAGTAAAAAGTCACCCTCCTGGAAAAGGCTAGAGTTTTGTGCCATGTTTCAGGATGCATGCCAGACCGCTGCGGGGAATCCTTCCTTCAGCCCTCAACTCCTAGAGTCCTAGTCATCCCTTTTGACGGTAGGGAGTAGGATGCGACACAGTCACGCGGGATTCAATGTTAGAAGTGCATACGTATGTGTGGGTGGGTTAATTAAGTCTGTTTGTGAACGTGTTTATTATGTGTTGAAGAAGCCTCTTTGTACAATGAATATGGTTGGAAATTCCACCTGACCGACGCAGGCGAATGGTTTTAGGACAGGCCATGATGGCCCAGAAAAATATTTGTCTTTTGTGCCAGTGGGTGTACTGGGGATATGGTTTGTTTGAAGGGTATCGCCGAAAATGCTTCTGATCGCTGAATATGTGCAGAAACGAAGTTGTGGCCTCTTTACACTGGCTGGTCCGCTACCACTGCCGTCTCATCCTCTTGCTTCTTCTCTGCTATCTCTCCCGCCTTGGAGACCTCCTGCACCCCCGACGCGGATCCGTACTGTTAGGGTCGATTTCCATCCATTGAGTGTCTTTCCCATCGGGCTTGATTAAGCCTCACGTGACGACATCGATCTGTCACCTTCCAGACATAGGACTCCTCGCTCCGCTGGTGGGAGTGGTGCTGAGCGGCGTAGTGCTGGCCAGAGTAGCATTGGCCGGCCCCGGTGACAGCCCACTGTCGGGCGGGTGTTGGTGGTTCGGGCTGCCCCCGTACATCTCCCGCGGGGACGTCTGCTGGCCCGCGTATGGCGCGTACCTCTCGTCTGCCGGCATCTCGTGCACGGGCTGCGGCTGTGGCAGCTCGCTGATCACCTCGGCCTTAGGGGCATAAATCCCCGGCCCCATGCCCGGGGTGCCGGGGGTGTGGTTACTGTTGGCATAGTATGACGACGCCTTGGGTTCTGCGTTCATGGCACCGGCACCGGCGGGACCGCCGTAGGGGCTCCCGGGGCTTCCGAGCTCCGTGGCGCCGTGGTGCTGGTTTTCCGCGTCCGTGCTGGCGGCGGCGCCGTACCCGGCCCTCCTCTTGCGGCGCCAGACAAAGAAGGCTCCCAGGGCGATGAAGATGACGCCGAGCGCGACGCCGATGCCGATCCCCGCTGACGCCCCCGCACTCAGGCTGGACGAGCCGCCACCACCGCCGCCGCCTCCGCCTGTTTCCGTCGGGAGGCCCGTGTCGCCGGTGGAGGTTGGGGTCGTCGCGCTCGAGGGATCCGTCGTGATCGTGTTGAGGTCGGTTGACTGGTACTTGAGCAGAATGCCAAAGGCGCCAATGTCCCCGCCGTTGGCGGGCTGCCTGAAGACTGATGTTCTTGTCGTTCCCGAGGTAATGATAGTCAAGTCGCTGAACAGTACGGACGTTGACACTGTGGTGGCGGTGTTGGTGATTTTTGGAAATACGCTGACACAAGCAAGCGTTTGTTGCCAGGGGAGCCTGACCGCTGGGTCGGTCTGGCACACGTAGGGAGTGCCTCTTATTCTGATTTGCGAGAAGAGGAAGAATCCCTCGTTCGTTAGTTTCCAACCATGCATTTTCATATACCAATTGGGGTGACAAAGCGGTGACACTCACGATGGACAGCACGTGATGACTGTCTCGGTCAAAGTTGCTATCTGGTTCAACGACTGACAGGCACTCGTGTATCCGCTAGGGCAGAGCGCCGCGGGCGAGTAGAATGCTGTAGTGGCCGGATTGTAGTTTGGCGGGTAGCAGCTGCGTTGAGTCTCCATCGGCCCCTGAAAGAAATAGGCACCCCCGGACGGGTGGCCGAGGTAGTATACGTCCGCCTGGTTCGCACATGCCGCCGGTCGTGAGAACCGGGCCGTCATCGGCCCAAGGTTCGCCATTTTGTCGGGTTGGTCGTCCTCCCTTCTGGTCCTGGTTGGACCCCTATCCCTTCGCTGTTCTGTGAATCCCTCCTCTTACAGAATCTAAGCCGTCCCGAAACGGCAATGTGTCAGGCGTGGCGCGCCGAACCCTTCTCGGTGAAAACCACCAGAGACGGGCACATGAAGCCCCAGACTGGCGATGTTTGGATGGTAGAGGCGGGAAGAATGAGGTTATCGTCAGGAATAAGGTAAGTACGGATAGGGGGAAGGAAAGGCACACAGTACTAGGAGAAAAGAAAAGGAACCAAATAACACAATCCGCCAGGACCAAGAAGCGAACGGATCTGCCTCCATCTTTCCCTTTAATATTAGGGAGCATGGATGGCTCTCCCATTTTGGGTCCGTCGCTGATCGCAGGATCACAAACCCTGCCTAGCCCCGATCCTGGCAGTGAGGGAAGACGCAAAGTCTGACGCCCAGCGGCCAGAGGTACCGTCAGAGATCGAAGCATGCTTAGCATGCTTAGCATGGATTGAATAGAAGCCCCGCTGGTGATGCAACGAGCCACTGGGCTTCGCTTGCCGTTGAGATGCGGGGGGGATACCTACCTACCCAAAGACGCCGCAAGTGTCTGTATTGAGTTATGGGTAAACCAGGAAAAACATTACCCAGCTAGCCAAGCAGTACCAGCTGCCAGTGCAGTGCGTTGCGGTGCGGTGCAACGCCCCCCAGTGCGGCGGCGTGAGGGACCATTTTAGCGGCAGATACCCGCGAATTAGCACGCTGAGCAGCAGCAACCCACGACGACTCCGCCGTGTTTCCGGGGCTGTGTTACTCCCAAGGTCTCGCTCGAAGAACCTGGTCCCTGAACGTGAGCGAGCCGCTTTTCCCGCTCAAGCCAGCAATTGGTGACCCGCCAGCGAAATTCCGGGTCGTCCTAGGCTCACTCCTGACCGAACAAGCGTTACAAGCTAATAAAAGTCCTTCAACAGAAGGACGTGGTGGAGACGATGTGGGAAGTGAAAGTTGGCAGGGTTACGGGGTGTAAGCACGAGGATTCAATGACTCCACGTATTCGCCCACCGGCTAGACAACAAGCTCGGCCTGCCTTTTCCGAGTCTTCTTGTTCTTCCAGTCCATTTTGTGCTGTATGTCCTCCCTCTTGTCCATCCGACCAATGGACATCCTCGACCTTCATTCTCACCAGTCGATCGCCTCTAATGCCACCCAGAGTCGGCATGACTTTCGACTGCCCTTGGCTTGCTGTCGGCTCTCCCGGCATTCTGTAGCCTAAGAGCCAAGTCCTGGGTAGGGGGTGGGAGACTCCTGGCATACGGATGCGTAGTGGGCGATTGGTCCTTTGCCCGAATCTTGACCAATTGACGTTATGACCGGCGAGGAAGCATTTGATTGCGCGGGTATTGCCGGGGGAATCATCGAGATGGACTAACGGGTAGGTTGGTGGGTACCTAGGTACCGACATATGACGATGCTTTTTCCTATCCTTAGGGCGTAGTGCGGCAGGTGTGTAAGCTTGTATTCGCATTTTCCTCCAAGGTTGCGGGAAGAGAAAGTGTTTCGAATGGGTCTCTTAAGGCAAAAACGAAAACGATTGAACTAACCTTGTGGTATTCTTTCTGGTGCAGCAAAACACTTTACCGCTTTGCCTCGGTCGTGGGTCTCTCCGTGCCTTAACTCTTCAACGATGTCGTCTCCTCAAGGGATGAAGGCACTACCCAGGTAGTCGGCCGCCATCTTGTTTGAAAGTGTCTGTTGACTCTGTTCAGATTTTTGCGAACTGCTCACAGTCTGTAGGCAGGTGGGCTCATTCATACTCGAGAGTGCGGGATAGCAAGAGTGCATGTGGAAGGAGAGACCTGGGAGCGTGACAGTTCTCTAGACCTGACTCAGTGGAGGTGTCTTCAATCCTTTTTAGATAGAGCAGACGACGGGATGCATCCAATGTGCTCGACAATCACAACGGGTTGAATGCCTCTGGTTAGCTTGACTCTCCTTTCCCCTGGCTCCTGGTTCCTGCCCGCCCTAGCCTGTTAGATGTTGTTTGTGTGGCTCAGCCTCAGCAGCGTCAGCCTCATCAACCCCAGGAAACATGCTGAATTGATTGGATACAATCCCTTGCTTCTCATCCTCTTAAGCAACCTCTCGGCCGCGCTGCTTGCTGCTCACCATTCTCATATCCACATTCCCATTCGGCTTTGGGATGCTGCGTAAAAGGCATCCAACCCATCAAAGCGAACATGGCCGACGACAACCCAGACAGCGCCCCCCTCTCGCAGTACGAGAGAGAACTTCGAGGGAGGCTCGCGGATCAGGTTGCGTACTTTGGCCGGCTTAAGGAGAAGGGGGGCCGGCCGGCGCTCCCGCCCGACCAGATCATTGAGACCCTCAAATCTCCCGGCCACTACCGCCGGGCCATCTACTTCTGGCAGAGCAACGGGATGGACACCTTCCGGGGCATCGCGGGCGGCCAGAACAGGCACTGGGATGTCTTCCGCCACCAACAGGCCGCCGCACGCAAGGGCGGCCAGGGCCTGCTCGCCAGGTACAGGGAGGAGGTGCGCGCCTGCCTGCGCAAGATCGGCTTCGACGCGCCTCGGGGCATCGTGGAGGGCATCGTGGCGGACCCCGCATCGCAGGGCCCGCTCGCGACCTGGACTGAGTACCTGTACTTCCAAGCCTGCCAGTACGACCGGGACCTCGCGGAGCTGCGGGGCACCGGCGTGTCCGGGGTGCGGTCCGTCGCCCGCTACCAGCAGCTCTGGCGGCAGATGGTAGACGCGGTCTGCGAGGAGGCGGAGGCGGAGGCGGGCGCGGGCGGCGGCCAGATCAGCGGCCCCGCCACGGCGGCCCACCTCCGCCGTATGTCGGCATTCTCGTGGAAGGCGCCCGAGCTCGCCGAGAAGGTGGCCCAGCAGCTGATGCGCAGCGCCGGCGCCGCCCTGGAGATCGCCCGGAGGGCCATGGAGAGGGAGCCCGACGACGAGGCCCGCGTCGCCAGGTTCAAGGCCGCCGCGGCCGAGTACCTGCGCCTCGAGGGGAAGCACAAGGCCGTGGGGAGGCTCGGCTTCGACATGGCGGGGAATTCGGGCTGGAAGCTGATGAGGATCGTGGACCGAGATCAGATGCTGGTCGAGTGGATTCTGGAGCAGATGCTGCTCATCGAGCAGGAGGAGCGGGAGAAGCGGGAGGTGCAGGAGGGTCCTGAGAATCAGGAGGATCAGTCCGCCGACCAAGTCGCGCCTTCGATCAGGGATGCGGTAGAGTCCTCGCTGCAATATCTGTCCTCCCAAGCGGTCGGCCCCAAGGGCGTCGACCTCACCCCGGTGTTCGACCACGTCCCCATCCTCAGGAGGGAACCCGGCCCCGGCGGGTCGACGTTCCACCCCTTCTCCAACCTGCCCTTCGAGCTCCGCCAGAAGGTCTGGCGCAACGCCCTCCCGCCGCGCCGGCGCGGGGTGCACTTCTTCGAGATCCTCAACACCTCCCAGGGCCGCTCCTTCTGGAACGCGGGCGCCTGGAGCAGCATGGAGTGTAGCCTCCGGCCGACGACCCGCCTCGACTCGGCCTACCTGACCGTCCACACGCTCCTGTGGACGTGCAGCGAGTCCCGCGCCGTCGCCTGCAGGGCCTACTCGGGCGGGCCGTCGGCCTCGTCGCCGACGACGACGACGACCCCCTCAACCCCAGGCCCCCCGCCGCCGGACTTCGCCTCGGGCTTCGACTGGATCCCCGAGGATGACCTGGTGGTGCTGTGCCTGCCGCCGCGCTTCGTCCCCGGGCCGCTGCCGCCGCCGGGCCGGCGGCACTGCATCGACCTGACGCGGGGCGACCGGCACGTGGCCTTCTCCCTCTGCGGCCTTCCCCCCTCGGACTGGATGCCCATGACGGTGCCGCTCGACGGGTTCCTGGGCGAGCTCTGCGGGCGCGGGGCCGGGACCTTCCCCAGGGCGACGTACATCATCACGGACCTCAAGGCGCTGCCCCCCCCGGAGGAGTGCTTCACGGGGCGGGACGGGCGGCTCCGTCGCCGGTGGAGGGTCCCGGGCGCGAGGTCGACGGTTAGGTGGGCGCTGCTGCCGCCGGGGAGGTACGTCGACGCCGACGACCCGGCCGTCTACGCGCCCCTGACCCGGCCGCTCTCCGTCCGGCAGATGAAGCAGATCCAGCAGCCCCAGCAGCCGGAGCCGAGGGACGAGGACACCAGCACCACCTCCGCTGACCCGGGGCCCGTGTGGCAAGTCGGTGACTCCCCCGCCGGGACCGCTGCTCCTTCTCCTTCCTCTACTTCTCCCACCGACGGGGAGGGGGTAGTGCCGCGGCAACGGAGGGTCCTCGGCGTGGTCGACCCTGAGGACTTGATGCTCGGACCCAGCCAACACTACACTCTCGCTCGGGACACCGGTGAGTTCCTTGAACAGGATGTGCAGGACTGGTGGAACAATGGGTTCGAGTGGCCGGTGATATTGGGGTGGCTGGAGGGCGGATGGGAGGGCTACCGTATATAGGTCTTCAGTGATACCTTGTCAGCACACATTCCCCCTCCCCCCTTCTTTTTCTTCTTTTTTTTTTCTCTTTTTCTTCTTTTTTTTTTCTCTTTTTCTTCTATTTTTTTTCTCTTTTTCTTCTATTTTTTTCCTCTTTTTCTTCTATTTTTTTTCTCTTTTTCTTCTATTTTTTTCTCTTTTTCTTCTTTTTTTCTTCTCTTTTTCTTCTTTTTTTTTTCTTTTTCTTTTGGGGAGGGGGAGAGAGAGGTTTTTGTTTCTTTCTTTACTTGTTTCTCCTGACGTTTAATCCTGGCTTTGGTCTCGAAGAGGGGGTTCACGAAACGCGGTATGGTTTGCTTGTGCGGGTTCTGGACCGGCGAATGAATATAACAAAGGGAAAATATGTCCATTGATATGGACGGACGCGCGTCGATGCTTGCGGTAACTACTTCGACGATAAAAGTATAGAATCTTACCGAGTTGTACCTCTGGGAACTTAATTCCATTTTGTCATGACAGCTGAAGCTGAAAAGGTCTGGCATGGCGCTTCTTGGGCACGATATATACCGTTTACGTTCGCATGGGTCTGATAACGATTATATACAGCACCAATTCCATTCTAATGATAGTAGAATGATATCCATCTATGCTGACCATGTCTCTATACCGCAACCTCCAGAAAAACCAGGATATACGCCAGGAAGAAACAGGAAAAGAGAAACACCAAGGTCTATTTCAATGCAGCGTTCTCAACTCCAAAGAGCCGCTTGAATGCAAGCCAGAGCTCAAAGGCCTCCAGCTTGACTTCCACCTTCAGGTACCCCACCCAGGCGGCGAGCAGCCTGAGGGCGTTAGGCGGCCAGCAGAGCGAGCCCCTGGCCCTGATGTCCTCGAGCTGCTCTAGGAAGACGGTGCGCATGCAGTACCGCGCCAGGATGAGGAAGCTCCTGACGGGGCCCTGGCGCGTGTGCAGGTTCTCGTCCAGGCTCCGCGTCAGGTCGTTGGTCTTGAGGATCAGCAAGATGATGCGGGGCACCTTGCCCAGGAGCTGAACCAGGTCAGCCAGCAGGCCCTCCTGCAGGGCCCCGCTCATCGTCTTCTTCTCGTCCGTGGACCGCGGGGCCAGGATCGACGAGCTCACCACGGCAAAGTCCCGCCCCGTGATGGCCGACGCGAACAGCGGGAAGCTGTCGTCCGTCACTCCGGCCACCTCGCCCGCGTACCTGCGCATCCCCTCCATGTCGCCCTCCATCACGGCCAGCCACATCTTGGCGTAGGACCGGCGGAGGTCGAGCGGTATGTCGCGGTAGAGGCCGTGGTCGTAGAGGATCACCTCGAAGTTGTGCCTGCTGCCGCGCCCCAACCCCAATCCCCCTACTCCCCCCAGCAACCCAAGGCCCCCGGCCCGCCTCTGCCTCTTCCGGATGGCGATGTTGCCCCCGTGCGGGTCGCAGTGCAGCGGCGCCCCCTCGCCGAAGATCATCTCGTTGAAGATGCGGGCCAGCGCGGCCGAGACCTCGTCGCGGTCGATCCCCTCGGCGTCCATGTAGTCCAGGTCGTCGAGCCGGCGGCCCGACTCGTTTGCCATGACGAGGATGCGCCGCTTGGCCCAGATCACCTCGGGCACCACCAGGGGCAGCTCCGGGATGGCGGCGAAGTGCGCCTTGGTCCGCATCGCGTTACGCGCCTCCTGCTGGAAGTCGAGCTCCTGCGGCAGCGAGATCTCCATCTCGGCCGACAGCCACTCAAGGTCGTACTCCGGGAAGAAGCGCTTCAGGGTCGAGAAGGTGTACCTCGTCAGGGCGAGGTCCAGGGGCGCCCACTGCGCCAGGCCCGGGTGTTGCACCTTGACCGCCACCGGCCTGCCCGTCTCCTTTGTGGTGGCGAGGTGCACCTGCGCCAGTGAGGCCGCCCCCAGGGGCTCGCGGCTGAAGGTGGAGAAGTAGTCCTGCAGCTCCGCGCCCGTGTCTGCGCGGAACATTTCTTCTATCGACTCAAATGAGGAGACAGGGCACTTGTCCTGGAGCGGTATGAATGTCGTTGTCCACTCTACCGGTAGGAGGTAGTTCATTGCGCTCTGCGAGGCCGTGTCAGCATCTGCGTCTGCGTCTGCGTAGGTAGGTAGGTAGGTAGGTAGGTAGGTAGGTAGGTAGGTAGGTAGGTAGCTTGGTAATGTTTGTATATATGCAAATCGCCAAGACGTACCAGGTGTTGCCCTAGCTTGATGAATATGCCGCCGTTCTTCTCCAGTACCCTCAGTGTCCGGACGGCGCACCTCTTATGGCAGTCCCTCAGCAGGTTGTCTTGTTCCTCTGCGTCTTCCACCTTTTCGCGCTGGTTTAACGTTGTACGGTAGCTATTAGTTGCCACAGGGACACGAGATTAGTATGAATATTTTTTTCCTCTATCGCAGAGGGCAGGGTCCCGGCGTAAAGTGCGCCGAGGAAGAGGGCGACGTAGTGGCGCGGCCCATACTCATTGATGCAGATGAATAATGCAGAGGCGACGCGCCCCGTTCGTTCGACCGCCTCGTAGCTCTGTTTTATGTCATCGGTAAAGGCAAGCAGGCCGGCGCCGGCGGCCCCGCCGGACGTGGCAAGGAGGACGGCTCCGCGCCGCCTGGCTCGAGGAGGAGGGGGGGGAGGAGGAGGCGCCCGGCCTTGACCCTGGCTCTGTTTCCCAGACGGGTTGGGGGGCGTGGCTGTTCCATATGCTCGTCTGGCGGTCGGAATGCTTTTCCGCGCGGGGGCGGACCCAAGCATTTGGTTACGGCACGCCGTGCAGGTCCATTCGAGGGACCGAACCTGCTGCGGGAGGATCCCGGTCCGAAGTCGGCCCAGCGAGGCTGGAGAGACGACCGGGACTTTCATCTTGGAGCTGAATCGACCAGTGTCGGGGGTGTGGCATCTAGGGACAGATGAGCGGACTTAGTTCCGGCATGTTCAAGACGGTCTGTTGGTGAGAGTTCATCAATTACAGGTTATGGATGAATTTGGCATAGAGCCTTATTCCCAACAAATCGTGGGAGATCTTGTTGAGAGACTCGGACCACGGATTCCAGAAATGACCCCATCCAGGATCTTGGGGGACCTTTTTTTTTAACCCTTCGGTTTTAGGGATGGCAATGAGCACATGCACATCGAGCGTGGTAACACAGAGCCGACAGGCCCCTGTGGGGCAACGGTACCTCTCCGTCCAAGCATGGGGGTCGCCAGACGTACTTGGAAGCTGCTTCGGGTAACCTCGGGAACAGTATATCGGAGGGGGTGACAACAAAAAAGCACAAGAAATCATTCCCAGGCGGTATACGTGAATTCGAGTTTCGAGTAAGAGGACGCCCGATCTCTATATGTACGTTTTAAACTGCGGCTCGTTTTAATTGCCGCCATGTGCTAGAGTTCCATCGGTCTCCAGGCGACTCGCCTCCGTTCTCAAGGCCTGACCCCCACGATCTTCTAGAAGCTTGGGATATCCTCTTCAGGACCCCTCGCCATTACACGAGTTACAAGGGTGAAAGGGCAAGACATTTCAGTTTGCAGCCTTTCTATTATTTGTCCGTATCAAAAGGACTCGAGGATATAGCACCGTTCTCGTATATGTTCTAGTGAGGCAAAAGTCGTAGTAAGAACCAACCATCCATTCTTGTTCGCTTTAATGGTCCCCTGAATCTCGGGAGAGAGTACGCCATCACGGTAACCCCGGGATGCATGAGCACCATATTCAGAAGTGCAAATCTATAACCGAAGACAGAATGCAATGACTCCATACTCCTATGTCGATCCCTTTCTTCTTCGTTCTTCGTTCCTTCCTTTCCTTTTTTTTAAAAAAATGGTGGGAGACCTTTGGTTTTGTTTGATTTGGGTTTCTCTTTCATCAAACTTGTTACGTCTTCTGATTCGGGAGTTCTCCTCATTGTTTCCTTCATGGGTAGGATAGGAAGCCCCCCGCCCGTCAGCTCAGAATATCCTCATCAATATCCAGATCCAATGCGCCGATGATGTCGTCATCCATCAGAGGCTTATGGATAGTCGGCAGGCCACTCTTGGAGCTCTGCTGCTGCTGCTGCAGCTTGAGAAGATGAGGCAGCAGCTTGGGCGTCCCACCATTAGCAGGCGTGCTTGTTCCACTGGCAGCGTGGTTCTGGCTCCCGGCCCCCGCCCCGGCCCTGGCCAACTTGTCAGGAGTCGCCGACCCCTGGCTCTGGCTCCGCTCGAGTTTGCGCTGCTCCAGGTGGGCACGCTCCTTCAGCTGGGCCTTGCGCACCGCGTCGCGGTTGCGCTTCCTATTCTCGGCGTTAAGCTGTGCGAGCCGCTCCTGTTGCGAGACGCCGCCGTTGGAGACCGCTGACGACGACTTCTTATGCGGCGTCAGAGATGTCCTAAATGCCAGGCGCGGCGTTTCGAAGTTGTCCAGCTTCTCCTGCAGCGCTTTCACTTTCTCGTCGAGGCCCAATGCCCGGCACTCCTCAATCTCCCGCTCGAGGTGGAGACGATCGTAGCCCTGGAACTTGTACTTCAATTTTCGAGTTCTCTCGAGCTTGTCCGAGAGCTCCTGCTCCGTCCACGAGTGGCGCAGTAGGCTATTGATGTCATCAATCTTCTTGTCTGTGTCCGACTTCATGGGCAAGGGGACGGCATCAATCTCGCATTGTATTTTATATCGTTTCCACTCCGACTAGAGCCCCATGTGTCAGCATGATCAGCGCCAGTAAGCCGTGAGGATGGTGAGAGGTGAGAAGTGACAGAGAGGGCTTTTACCTCTGTGAAGTCGCCGTCAGAGCACATGATAAAAGGCCAGTCTCTAGTTGACTTTCCATGGGCTGCAGTCACGTATTGGTCCGTAACAATGGTGCCTCGAGGGCCATCTGTCGCATATTCTTTACCCTTCACGATGGCTGCAGATTTCAGACTCTGTTAGGTGACCTGGCTTGCTCCCACGAGTTACAGCGGAACATCCGACTGTCAGTCGCAGACCGCACTCACCCTTGATGATGGCCATTCTGTACACGTTATCTCCACTCTCGGGGTCGCGACCGATGGAGATGCGCACAAAGCAGCCTTTCATCTTCTCCTCAAAGCCCGGGTGGAAGCAAACTTGACCGAACCGTGTCCGGCTCAGACGAATCCTCTGAATGTCCTCGAGCTCGGCGGGGCGGTCCAACTCCTTCTTCGCCTCCGCCGTGGCCTTGTCCTTGGCCTTGGATGGACTCGCCCACTCAATCTCGCTGTCAGCGTCACCGTCGTTGTCATAGCCATCCCGGTACGAAGGCGAGCGATCCTTGGCGCGCTCCTTGTCCTCCTCCCGGCGGCGCGTGCGCTCGTTCTTCTCCGCCCTTGCGCGCTTGAGCGTGTCGAGGGCCGAGTTCGTCTCCCCGACCCGGGTACCGCCAAGCTTGGTGCGCACGCGGGACCCCTTGCGCCGATCATCGTCCAGACCGGCAGTGCTTGCTGTGCGCTTCTTTTGCGCCTCGTTGTTGCTGACAAGCTGTCGGAGGAGGCGGTTCTGGTGCATCTTCTCCTTTTCCTGCTCACGCTCGGCGAGGATCTGCTCACGCTCCACCTCGCGCATGCTCATAATCTGTGCCTTCTCCGCATGGCTCAAGAAGAGCCCGTCGATAGGGTACTTATTCTCGTCATCATCGTGCGCTTTGGTCTGCTTGTTGTCGTCTTCCGAGTCGGACTCGTCCATGGGGACGGACTGGGTTGAGCGTGGGCTCGAGGCCGCTGATGATCTGTTCATGGCAGACGTCAGTCACAAGCACTACCAACCCCCTGGGCATTCTGTCTTGCTTCCCAGTAGGCTGATCGCTGGAGCATTCGACTGTGGGTGTTGAGAGGTTGTCTCAGGAAGGGGCAGGAGCACCGACACAGTGGATCGACGAACCAAGATGAGTTGGGGTGGGAAAGAAACGGAGTCGGTCAGAGTGCAGAGAGTCTCTAACAAGAAGAATATAAAAAAATCGGTATACGGAAGGGTCTGAAGTGCTCGTGGTCGTTTGATGTCATAGTGATCGGAAGATGAAGTGCCCGGGGTAGACAGAGCGCAATGTGCTGAAGGGTGGAATGGGCAACTTACGCCTCTCCCTCCTCCTCTGACTCTTGCGACCTTGCTTGTGCATTTGCCTGGCTCGCCGATGCCTTCTTTGTGGCAACGCTCTTCGTAGGAGTCTCCTTCGGCCTTGGCGGGGAACGCGATGCCCCTCTGCTTAGGTTCATTGATGCCTCCTCCTCCTCATCCGACGACACAGCGCCGCCAGCAAGCGCGAGCAGATCGTCGTCGATGTCAGACATGTCTGCTATATGTAAGGAAACTCGTTGTGGTGGCTGAATGGTTTATTAATTCAGGCGATTGGCGAGGCTGTCGCAGCAGTCAGTGTCATACAACTTTTGGCAAGGGATTGCAGCCACACGGGTAACAGGTGGGAATGGTTGCTGGGGAGGAAGCCTCGGTCCTCCTGCGGACAAGAAGAAACTGATGGATATGGAAAGTCAAGGGAACGCGAAGTCGGGGGCGATTGCATTCAACTTTTTATCAACCGGAAATGGCAAAGGAACAGCAGAGATTCTTGGATGCCACAGTCGCAGTAAAGGTAAACGGTCGTCGATTCCTCTATCCAGGAGCTATTGGCCCGTGCGGCACTCGGCCAGTGTTTGTCAAGCCTCCACAATAGGTAGCACGGGGTGAATGTGAATGGAGCGATTGGAAGGGTGGAATTCTGTCGGGGATTAACAGCCAATGGGATGAGACTAGTGGGGCCCAGCCCCATAGAAGCAAGTCGCCCCTGTGAAATCGACAACGGCGTTGGCAGGTAAATGGTACGATTAGGAGGCAGTCCGATCCGATGTGAGGAACTGAGGATAGCTTCCTTGAGCGAGTACATTATATCTGGACCAGGCGGGACGTTGCTTCTCCGTTTCTGTGCACTGGCCACTGGATCAAAAGCTTCAGGCATCAATGTTGAAGATGCCACCAACAACAGCCCTCATCCGCTCTGCGAGGAGCCTCGGGACGAATCAGCTGCCCATCCACGACTTCCTTGTCCCCGCCCTATTCCGCCCCTCGACGAGCAGCAGCCGAAGATGTCTATCGACGACACCACGTCTGCGCGCGACGCCCATCTCTCCCAGTCAGAATGAGGGTAGCTTAACCACCGCCAACCCCAGTTCCAACCCGAAACGCAAACCTTTGACACAGGAGCAGCGCGACTTTCTGTCCTCAGCAGTATGGGAACCCCGCCCTCGAAGGCTGAGGAATTTGACAAGACTGAAAAAAATAAATAAAAGGATTCCTCATTAAAACCTCTGGGGAAAAAAACTAACCGTCCCCCGAACGCCCCGTCTC